>JANSTS010006086.1:105583-131395 GCA_026546915.1 Sylvicola fuscatus | reverse complement strand
AAGTTAATCCAGCCATTCGCTTGTTAAGGATAACTCACTAACTAGGTCAAATGAACGTAAGGTTAAGGTTGATAGGACATTTTGTGTTAAGGAGGTGGCGAAACGCGTTTCATCAAAATGATTTTTTGTTTTTGTTTGATAAAGGAAAAAATGTGTTTTTCACCAATCATTATAAAGGGCCAATAAACATTAAAAAACGTATCCGTTATAAAATGATTGGTGTGATATTTAGTTAAAATATTTTTAATTCAGAACTTAAAAGTTTTATTTTTAACTATCAACATCGAAGAGAGAATAAATTCTTCATTTATTTATAATGGAGTAGTTTAACATTGCTGAAAGTTAATCAGATCTTGAAACATCCCCTTCGAAATAACCGCAACCATTTTTCATTCCTTTAGGTGTATTTAACTTAAGATTCACACTCATACGATAAAGTCCCTCGTCGAATTTCCTATCGTTTACGAATAACGTCGGCACAACTTTATTATCAAATGTATAAACAGTCTGCAAAAACAAAAAAAAAATTATATTATTAATTAGTTTTCTTGGCAACCATTGTAACATACCCCTTTCTTAGGTGGGCAGACCGCTTGGTCTCCCTCAAAGTGTGATGTCAAATTGTACCAGGGTGCTTTGGGATCTTTTAGCTGGCCACAAAAGTCTTTAAATTCCACAGCAAGCGGAGTCTTCTTCCAAACGCCTCGTTCGTGTTTCTCAATCCATGCCTCCACACTGATTAGTCCAATTAAATCCGACTTATCGAACAAAACTGTGCAGTTACCATTTACAATTATTACGTCGTCTTCGTCGCCACCAACCATTTCTAAATTTTCTGAATTTATAAGAACATTTAACGGTGAATACATCTTCGAATCGCACATTTTCACATTCGGATCGGCAGATATTAAATAGCGAAATGAACGGCATTGGCTAACAAACACAAGGATCAACAAAACAGTCCACCACATTTTATTGGATTTTACTTTTAGAAATGTTTTGCTCATACACTCGATTTACTTCTTTTATACTGACAATTATTGTTTATTATTGCGTGTGTGTTGTAATTTAAAAAAAATGTTTGCATGGATTCGGTATCGCTTCATAGATCGTGTTTTCGCAATAGTTTTAGCTAGAATAAATGTAATCAATTTAATGGACAATTATTTTGTGTTTTGATAGGTCCGTCCTCAACACCAGCGTCTTCGTGCGCTTCATCACCACCATCATTTTTAACCGATCAGGATAATTCACAAATATCAAATTCCGGCGGTGGCACTCCAACTAGTACAATTGCCACACCATCCACATCACCGTCGATAGCACGTTCATTTTCTAATGCATTTTTAACACAAGGAGGCTCGACACTTGTGTTTACCAGTACACACAGCGGTACTGGAAAACCGCATAACATACGACGTGGTCCCGGTCGACCACGCAAAGAATTTTTATCAGCTCTCATTGGACACCGATCGTCCAGTGGTGGTTTAAAGGCTGACAATCGCTTTCTAATGCGTAGGCAACGCGGTGGTGGCAGTGGCCAAACAGGTCTAGCTGGCGCCCTAAGCGGCGGCATGCGGACAGCTGGCAGCAGCCGAAAGCCGACACAGCGTGAGGAGCTGCTGGGTGCATTAATTGCACAATCGAGTAACCCTAATTTCACCAATGTGCCACAATCGCCGAGTGATGAAAATGGCGGCATGTTGATGCCGTCCGGTGGTTCATTCGATGACAATGATAAAATGATGCAACCACCAGAAGAGCCGCCATATTTTCCGGAGAAATATCCCAGCAAGTTATGCGCCTTGTGCAATCTACCGGAGCGTAGTCAACTGGGACAGGGCGAAATGCTGCGACTGGAAATTAAAGTTGACGAATCCGGTACCACTTCTTTAGCAACGACACCAACATCGGATGATAAAGATGGGTTGCACGCACTGTTAGGCGCTGGCGGTGGCAGTGACGATAAAAGTCCAAAGTCGGCGGCTGGTGTACCGCAGTTAAGCAATAGACGCCAAAAGGGACTAAATAAGTGCAAGTAAGTATTTGAAAGCACATGCACAATGTCGTTTTTCTTGTAGTAACATTGTTTTTAATTTTTATTTAAAGAAATCCAGTCGTTGGATGTGAGTATCAAGATGAACTGGAAAAAATTGGTCATCCAGAACAAATTGATCTACCTGCCTTAATGGATGGTGATTACTTCTATGTGCATCGCGCCTGTGCCACTTGGTCGATGGGTGTCATACGATTAAGTAATGGCTCACTGGACAATGTAGCGACGGTTGTCACACAGAGTCTGGCACGCAAATGCACATTCTGTTCTCGTCATGGTGCCAGTGTATCCTGTAAAATGTCCTGCCCAAAGAATTTTCATTTCGCCTGTTTGGCAGCAAGCGGTGGCTTCCAAATAATACAAAATTACACGGCATTTTGTCGCGAGCACTTGGGCCAGGTGCCACTGGTGGTAACCGACGATATAAGCTGTCGTATGTGTTCCGGTCTCGGCGATGTAACTAATTTGATGACATGCTCCTTGTGTGGCGATCATTACCACGGTACGTGCATCGGTTTTGCACAATTGCCAAGTGTGCGTGCCGGCTGGCAATGTAAATCGTGTCGTCGATGTCAAATCTGCCGTGTACCTGATGCCACAGAGGGTCGTTCGTTAGCGTGTGAAAAATGCGATAAAATCTATCACGCAATGTGTTTACGTCCCATTATGACCTCAATTCCAAAGATCGGCTGGAAGTGTCGATGCTGTCGCGTGTGCTCTGACTGCGGTTCCCGTACGCCCGGCGCCGGTACTTCGTCACGATGGCATGCCCACTATACAGTTTGTGATTCATGCTACCAGCAACGCAATAAGGGATTTTCGTGTCCGATTTGTAGTCGCGCCTATCGTGCCGCTGCCTATCGAGAAATGGTAAAATGTAGCGTATGCAGCAAGTTTGTCCACAGCACTTGTGATCCTGATGCTGATTTCGCGACATATCACTCCAAGAAAGAATCAAATCCTGACTATGAGTACAGCTGCCTTTTGTGTCGTACACATGGTCGAGTAGCTTCTGCCATGCGACGCAATAGCAATGGCATTGAGGATGATGGCATGTCTATGGCGTCGCAAGAGAGCAACGGTACCGAAGAACAGGATTTTGAGGGCGCACTTGTTCCGCTTAGTGATAAAGGCGGTGACTTTGGTCTTGGCAAGGGCAAACCTTTTGCCGCCACTTGCAAAGTCGCTAAAAAAAGAGTGGGACTAGCTACGGTCGGTGCAGGCAGCGGAAACAGTCTTGTTGGACGACCGAAGGGAAGTGGAAAATTCTTTCAAAAGCGACCTAGATTAGCAGAATTCGGTCGGAAACGGGGACCAAAAGCGAAAATGCGCGGCATATTCGGAGTTCCTGGAATCGGACTGCAGCGACCCACTTCCGATTTAAGCCCGAAAACGGATGAGGAACCTGGCATTGAAAATCGTCTAGTATTGTGTTCGGCTAAAGACAAGTTCGTCTTAACTCAGGATATTTGTGTTATGTGCGGAGCGATTGGCACCGACCAGGAGGCTTGCTTGATATCATGCGTCCAATGTGGCCAATGCTATCATCCGTATTGTGTTAATGTTAAAGTGACCAAAGTGATTCTACAGAAGGGCTGGCGATGCCTTGATTGTACCGTATGTGAAGGGTGTGGCAATAAAAATGATGAAGCTCGACTATTGCTATGCGACGAGTGTGATATTTCGTTTCATATTTACTGTACCAATCCGCCATTGGATATTGTTCCACAGGGTACTTGGAAATGTAAATGGTGTGCAGTATGCTTAAAGTGTGGCACAAACGATCCTGGATTTAATAGCACTTGGCAAAATAGTTACTCTGAATGTGGTCCGTGTGCTAGCCATTCGAATTGTGCGTCTTGTTCACACACGTACAATGAAGGAGAGCTTATAATTCAATGTACCCAATGTGAAAGGTGGTTGCATGCCAGCTGTGATTCCATTAAGAACGAGGAAGAAGCGGAGAAATGTGCTGACGACGGATATACGTGTATTCTGTGTCGACCAAGGGATGTGTTGCCTCCACATTTGGTGTTGAAGAAAAAGACTTTGGCCGCCATTACAAATGGTACCAAAGGAAACGACTTAAAGAGTCCCAACTTTGAGAATGGCTCTGAGACATCTGGATTAGATTTAGGCCTGGATGGAAATCATTTTATGGATGGAATATTTTTAAGTGAGCATGGTCTAAATCATATAAAATCCTTGCAAATCGATGCTAGCCGTAAGAAAAGAGCGAAACATAATAAAGAACCCCCTCCGACTGATAAGGATGCTGCAATATTTGCTGCTATCGAAGCAGTGGTAGCCGGAAGTAGTTTAGACAATTCACTTGAAGACGTTAAACTCGAACCGCTTGATCCAAAAGAGGAAGCAGAAATCTACAAGGACGGCATGGTGTGGGATCGTGCAGATTCTAGTCCCCCAGAAGGATTTACACTCTGCACTACTGAACAGGGTACTGTGGTGTTGCGTAAGAAGCGTCAACGGAATTTGCAGAAGCTTGGAATTGGAGGATTCAATGTTCGAAATCGAACTGTCAAGAGGGATGGCAAAGATGATTCGAAATGTGAAATTGATGATGATGGGAATACAGTCAGCGCTACAGGTGGTAGCGAGGGGGATAAGAAAAAGAAACCAATTCGTAGAAAACCAAAGAACAAACTAATAGAAACATACCCAAGCTATTTGCAAGAGGCTTTTTTCGGAAAAGGTTTACTCGAGACGACTAAACCAAAAATTGAAACGTCCAGCAGTGATGAGGAGACAAAGAGTAATCTCTCCGAAGATAAAACCATTCAGCTATCGCAGGAGGAACTTAAAGTTTATGAAGCTATGAAAGCAAAACAGGAACAGTTACAGCAGCAAGCAGAAGAAAAGGTACGCCAAATTCAAGAAGCACAACATCAACAACAACAGCAGCAGCAGCAAGTGCATCTACAGTCTTCATCGTCCTCTTCGTTAGTACCGTCACAGTTAAGCACCCCGATGCCAGATCAAATCAGTCACAATGCAATCAAACATGAAAATATATTAAGTGAAGCAGACAACAGTAGTGGAGCTGATGCCCTCAAGGATATATTGCAAAGCGAACTTTTGGACAGCGATCTTGTTAATAAAATAATGAATGACGAAAACGTCCTATCAAAGACTCCGACGGATGGCTTGACAGATTTAGGAGTTTCTAGTGCGTCGGCGAATGTTTCATCAGTTGGAAGTTCAAATTTGGTGCGACCCAAAGATGAGTTGGCTGACATTCTCAATTCTAATTTTAATCTCGAACAAATGGATGGAAAAGATGTCGATGAACTTTTCAAAGGCGTTCTTACCGACGAAAGTCAAGTGAGTTTTTTGTTAAGACTATTTCGTTATTGGTTTTATATTTTATTGTTTTTTTTTAAACAGGAATCGCAAGAACCAATTGTTCAAAAATTGCAATTGCCCCAAACACATCCAGGAATGATGCAGCAACAACAGTTATCTCAAAACAAACACCAAATCTTGCAACAACATTCGAGTATGAATATGCAACAGCCTCAACAACAGCAATCACTTGGAATAGGAATGTCAGGAAATGGAATTGTCATGCAATCTTCTCAGCCACCTCTGCAACTACAGCAGCAATTGTCACAGCCGTTGCAACAACAGCAGCGTCCACAATCTTTGGGGTATACAAATTATCATTCATACTTGCAACAGCCAACCGATTTTGAACATGGCCTCAACAGGTAGGAATGGAGTTTGCGAGAATCGGCTATGCTTTGATATACTTTCTTTATGTTTGTGATTTATTATATTTTTATGTAAAAGCATTTAATTTTTAGTGAAACACTGATGTTATCAATTTTATTCACCCACGCTCCATTCCTGCCGCAAAAGTTTGATTTGTTTCAAAATTGAAACCCAAGGACATTATTTTCTTCTTAAAATTGATCTTGTTTTTTGACAATGCAAAGCAAATAATGTTCTAAACTTATAAAAAAATAACATGACATTTACATAATTGGATTTAAAAATGTTTTAACTAACAAAATCTCCCTAACCATCTTGATTTAACTAATAATTGCAACTTGGGCAATGACCTGATCAACAAACCCAAATATGTGTGTTGGGATACCTTTTACTGTTTCCCACTAGCACTCATTTTATATAGGGTAATATAATTGAATTGTTTTCCTATATAGCTCCCAATTTAGCTTTCCAAATCAAAATAACCAGCAATGGTCTAACCAACAAGTGCCTCCACCACAATCGCCCAGCGGCATGCCTTCGCACATGGATACTCCAGGAGTGGTTGGCCTTGATATGCCAACAAATATGGCGGATGATAGTATGGGTACAATGGCAGTTCCGCCATCTAGTTACAATCAGAAAACATCCGAGAGAATGAAGCATGATGAAGGTAAGTTGTTTTATGGTTTCAACAATTCGATATCTATTAATTGTGTGAATCCTTTTTGCTTTAGTTTTGGGAGATCTTGCCACCATTTCTGCTGTGCTTTATTCAAATCGTAACCATCCCGAGCTGAAAATTGAGTTTCCCAATTGGGCCGATCGTAGTAAGCAAATATTAAAGAAATGGCGTGCCTTATCCACAGAGAAGAAAGCACCTTATTTGACAAAAGCTCGTGACAATCGTTCGGCGTTGCGCATGAAAAAAGCTCAACAAGTGAGTACATTTAAAACTATTATTTTTTGGGGGGCCTTTTTGTTTAAAATGCATTTTGTTTGATATATCTTTTGTGACTAACAATCACAGATTCAAGTTCCTAACTCGGAGATTGGGTTAATCATCGTTTTTCTCCTCTTCATTTTATTTAATGATATTGTTTTTTTCTGTTGTTAATCCTATTAATTGAAAAAATTAACTTGTTTTATGAAACCATTGAGAAAGCGCCTTCAAGGTCATTTAAATTCATGATAAATGCGAGTTATTTTTGGAATCCATATGCAAAAGTCGGGTGAGGAGAGGTCCACAATGTAATAAAATGAATGATCATTTTGGATCTGTCCATTATTTTCATAATAAAATATTAAAAATTCTTATTTAAACGCCCATTAAAACAGGGATTACAAATGAGTCTTACTATAAAATAATAGAAAACAAAAAAACATAAAGCTTGAAGAATGTTTATCAATCCAAAACGAACCCTAAAACTAAAATTCAGGTGCCACAGATGTCGCCAACGGAGGCACCACAGGCAGCAACTCCCACACAATCATCATCCTCACCCCTGACATCCTCCTCGCCATCTTCATCCACATCATCAACACCCTTGCAAACGATCACTCAGACCAACACCATAATGGACATGGCCAACACCAGTGTAGGCATGCCTGAGTTGGGCGCCATTGAGTTGCAACACCATCAACAACAGCAGACGATGCTTCAGCAACATCATCACATGAATCAGCAGCAACAGCCGCAGCAGCTACATCCACAGCAGCAACAACAGCCACAGCAGGTGCAGTCACCTCAACAGCAGCAAATTCATGCCCATCCGTCCCAACATCTTAATCATCTTCATACTCCACAGCATCTCCAGCAGCAAAATCAACAAATATTTGAGGTGCAAGGCAATTCTGGCAATAATAATAATAATAACTCTATAAATACTAATGCAACAGATAAAAACAGTAATCAAGAGAATTCTTGCAACTTAGATAAACAGATATTATTAACACAATCTAACCATCAATCTAATAATAACGACCATAATGTTAATGTTAAGTTTAGTGCATCGAATGTAATTACCAATAATAACACAGTCACATCCCTAACACAAGCAAATACCTCCACTATAACCACCTCTCCTCCTCTCTCGTCATCATCATCAACCTCCTCATCATCATGTTCGCGATCTCAAACTCCTCGTCAGCATTCCCATTTAGTAAACGAACCACTTAGCGGTTCCACAACATCCGCAACCCCCGCCACCACCACTGATCAAGTAGATAATTTTCAATTAGCTTCATCCACGTCACCTTGTGTTGGTGTGCCCACAACATCCCTAACCACCCAAAAGCTCCCACTATCCCAACAACAAGCAATGTCCGGTCGTATTATAACGACAAATAAAATTGTATCTCACACCAATCCAACGTCGGAGTCCAATAATGACGCACAAGCTAAAATGACGACCGCCGCTACCATTGCCAGCCGTTTCATAAACATTTCAAAACCATCCACGATTCAACATAATCTGCAGCAACATCCGGGCACAACAAATCTCAATGTAATAGTGTCGCAACCGATTCCGGGTCATTTCATGAAAACGAAAGCGAACATTTTTGTCCCCAATGTAATTGCAACAAACCTAACGCCACAGTTTACCCTACATCATCCGCATCATCAATTCGGCGTCCATCATCATCCGCATCATTTGCTCACCGGAGCAAATGGTCCTGCTCCAAATGTCACCGTAAACCCAAACGGCAATTTCAACACGAACTCCAATGCCATTCGACCTGGCACCTATCGACATGCATTTCGGCCGTTTCTTCAGCAAAACTCGTCAATCAGTGTAATTGGCAGCGGTGCGAACAACGCCATGATCAATTCACCGATTTTGGCCGCCCAACTGCAGACTATCAATCAAATAGCATCGAACCAGGCTCAACAGCTTAATATTCATTACGCCGTCAGTACAGCATCGCATGTTGAGCAACAATCATCAGCAACTGTCCAAACTAGTAAAGATGTGGGCAAATCATCTAGTTCGCCCACAACACCGCGTCCTGACACACCGAACTCGCTTGCAAACGATCAGCAGATACGTGTGCTTACACCCAGCGAAATAATGCGAACTTTGCCAACGTTTCCCAATCAAGATGGTGGATGTGTGTACGACGCAGTGCCACCAGCCGTTATATTGCCACCACAATTGCCCAGCAGTCTAAATCATGACCAAGACAAATCACGTCCATCCTCGAACGCATCGTCGACGTGTTCGTCGTCGGCGTCCGCCTCTCCGATACAACATAATGTTTTAGTTGCGTCGACGGTATCACCATCCAACAGTAGTGTACAGTGTTTGTTACTGTCAACCACAACCACAACCACCACCTCCCCACTTTTAATATCATCATCATCAACAACAACCACAACCACTACCACCACCGTAGTTGTAGCAACCACCACCACCACCACCACAACCGCTACCTCAACCGCTAGTCCGTCAACGAGCATCCAACAAACGGTGAGAAGGATGATGACAAACGGGTCTGATGCATTAAGTGTAAAACAACCATCCAATTGGATTGTCTTGAATTATTTTGGTTTTTCAAATGTTTTTTCATGTTTTTCGTCTAAGTTTTTTTTTTTATTTTACCGGTAAATTCTGTTCGAATGTTAACTCTTTGAGTTGTGAGATATTAAGCCGGTGTAGAAATGTATAATGTTTTTAATGTTTCTTAAGAATCGCACATCGGATTGATGTCTCCTATTATGCCGATCATCATCGAACCTTTTTTGTTGGCCTTGATTGTTCACTATATTCATATATTTTTGAGCTGATATTTTTCATTTTGTGCGTATTAATAATTCTGTATTTATCAAGGCGTGTTTTTGACAAACTTTAGTTTTATCATTTCGTTTTTATGCGTATTTTGATCGATATCGTATAATTTTTTTATTGATTTTTGTGCGACCATTATGTTTCAGTTGTTGATGTCCTGCGTATCATTTTTCTGCAAAATAAATCTTTCATATACAAACCAAACGAGTGCTTGTACACGCAGCATTTTCAGCGGCGGCAGTTTGTTCAGTTCAAATTAATAATTGTTTTTATTATTTTGCAGCTGCATGTACCATTATGTCATTATTTCATTTTTTTCGTTTCCTATCCAGTCCCATCTATCCTCCTCATTTAAAACATACATTTACAGCTACCTCCCGTTATATTCACTAGAATCTAGGTGGATTCACACTTCATTTTAGTTTGACACACTTCCTAATCCTTTTGCATGTTATCAATTATTACCATATCCTAAATGCATCTAAGGTGTTATTAAAAGAAGTAGTAATTTTTTGCAGCACATTTTCATTCAAAAATATTATTAAAATTAACCAAATTGTTTTTTTTAATTCTGTTCAATTTGCATGAACTTTATATGATTTTTTTTAATGTTAGGGGAGAGTGTTAATAATAATCGTTAGTTGTCGAATTTCTTGCTAAAATTAATCAACTTTAATTGTGGTAACACAACATTAACATTGAGACATTGCCTTAAAGTGAAATTAATGCAACAGCAAATTGTGTTCTTATGCAAAATAATTCTTAGCACGAAATTCTTAACATACCTAATTGGTGACTTCAAATGTATCGTAAATAATAAACGTTTATATAAATTTTTCTTATCAGGATCAAGAAAAGATTAACTCACAACAGAAAAGTATGCGCGAACAAGAGCAAGAACGTCAATGGAAACTGTTGCAAGCTCAAAGAGCTCGTGAACAGCAAATGCAACAACTTCAGCACGCTGTCATTCACGACCAAAAGTCACACGGTAAGTCAAAACAATGTCAAATTATACACACAAAATAACATTCACAACAAAAAACATTTACAGATCCAGCAAGTCAGCTTCATGTAATGACAAATTCCAATGACGGTATCGCACAGTTGACCAGCCCACCTGGGTTACCTAACAATAACGGACGTGGTCAGTTTGTTGCACCCATTAACAAGGGTCGAATTCCCGTGCAAGGTGCCGGTGTAGGTCCGAGTCAAACAATCGCAGGTCCCGGATTTCAGCATCCAGGAATGTCCCGACCAGTGTCGGTGCAAATACCACGACAAAGTCCAATGCAACAAACACAGCAGCAACGCATCACACAGAGTCCTTTCTCTCCACAATCTCAGCCACCACAATCACCACACGAACAATTTCCTCTTTCACCAGCGCACACGCCCACCGGAGGTCAAATTGTCGACCAATTTGGTCGTCAGCCACCAGAGAGCCCTAAAACTGAAATCTACATTCATTCACCGCTTACGCCTCACTCATTTGGCCATCAAAGTCCAAATGCCACACCAAACCGTAGCCCGGCGTATGTCGGTCAACAACAACAGCAGCAGCAACAACAATCATTGCAGCAGCAACAAGGACAGCCGCAGTTACGCGTAAACCTTCCACCAGCCGTCAATAATTATGTCCAAGCACCAGGAACTCCGCGGCCTCAATTCGCGTCGGACACCTCAAGGCCCACTGTATATGGGCCATCACCAATGTTTAGCAACAATCAAACGTCTCCGTTCACATCGCCACGAAACGATCATTTTCAACAGCCACAACAAATTCCCATACAAGGCCAGCCAACCCAGCAACAGGTATCACCATTGGAAGGCAACCGTCAATTACGAGATTTGTTGCAGCGTCAGCAAATGGTCGCTCCTAATCCGCAAATGCAATTGGGACAATCACCACAAACGGCTCAAGCACAACCGCGATGGCCACAACAGGATGGCACTATTGCAGATGACTCACTCAGCCAACAACAGCAACAATCTCAGCAACCGGCTGATGCGAATACGTTCCGGCAGCCGTTGCCGCCAGGCCGATCTCCACGTATGATAATTGCTGGACCATCACAGATGCGTCCTCAGCCTAGTCAAATATTGCCACAGGGTCCACGTGGAATAATAATGGCTCCTGATCCGCGCCAACGAATGATTCGTCCCAATCTGAATCAACAGAATTCAGGCGTACCTTTGACACAGCAACAGCAATTTGCATTGCAACGCATGAACGCGCCAACACAACAACAGCAGCAACAACAATTGCTACAGCCCATGAACCAAGGAATCGGTATTATGTCAAAGCAAAATGAACCGTACCAACAGCAACTTGGTACACCACAACCAACCACTGAGCAAACCACAATAAGTGAAATTGCACAACGATTGGAAAATATTCCGCAGCAACTTTTGCAACAACAACAGGCACAACAACCAATTCCTTCGCCTAGTCAAATGCTGCCAGTCGCAAGTGTTTCCCAACAAGCCAATGTCAGCGATTCGGATCAACAGGAGATACCTGATAATGTAACTGCAGAGCTAGAGAAACTTGAAGATGAGGGTGTGGGTGACTTACTTGGTGGCCTAAATGATGACGATGATGAGCTGTTTAATTCACTGACCGAGGACTTTAACATTCTTGCTTATGCAGATCCCGAACTAGCTCTTGATGAAGGTGATAAATCAAATTTATTGGATACATTAGATTTTGATGACAATGAACCGGAGAAGGACGACAAAAAGAAAGATGCAGCTGATAGTGATGCAAAGGATACATTACCAAAAAACGAAACTCAACAACCACAGCAAGTGTCTACGATTGGAAGAGACGTTCAATTGGAATCGGGTGCTCAACAACAAAACTTATTGGATCAGCAATCAATGCATCCAATGGTTATGCAACAGCAGCAGTCTCAACTTCAGAAAATGCCGCAAATGAGTTCACAACAGACGCAACAACAACAACAACACATGCAACAAAATCTAACCCAAATGACGAATGATCCGCAATCTTTGATTCAACAACAACAAATGCAGCAGCTCCGTATGAAGGTTCTGCAACAGCATCAGCAGCAGCAGCAACAACAACAAATGGCTCCCAATTTGCAGAACATTCAACAGCAAATGCTGAATCAAATTTCTCAAAGTTCAGCTATGGGCAACCCAATGGTACCAGGCACACAGTTGTTATCAAAAGATGGAGCTGTTGGTATTGTGGGTCCGAACAACACGGTTACAGTCTCATATCCAAATGGATATTTTCCTCGTGGCCAAGGAGGGTAAGTTACACATTTTACATCTATTCATTGAACAACATTTTCACATCCCGTATGTCCTTAGTCCACTTCAACCTGGTCAGCAACAACGCATTCAACAACTGCGCATGGCAAATCCGAATATTCTACAACAACAGCAACAAACAGCGGGAGGGATGCCGCCCCGAATGATGATGCATCAATTGCAAGCTAATAGAATGTCTGGTATTCCACCGCAACAACAGCAGCAACCTGCTGGTGGGCAGCAACAGCAACCACAAGTGGCGCCTCCACCACCACCGCCATATCCTGGCCCACCTCCGCCCTATCCTGGCAATGTTGGAAACGGGGGGCCACAGCTGCAACAGACGCAGCCAACTGCATCACATCAGGTAACATAAACATGCAATTTTTTTTAGGAAACGTAGCGGTTACGTTTCTATTGTCTTTATTAATGGATTGGTTAATTAATGTTGTTTGGTTGATTTTTCTGTATTTTTTCATTTGTTATTGAGTGCTTGTGCAGTCATGTTATTATGTATTTGTTGACCACCAAAAAATACAAAACTAAGAAAGTAAAATTTGAATTAACCGTGGCAATAATTCTTTATGGATTACAGTGATAACAATGCATATTAATAATGACTGATTGTTGTGATACATAATTGTGTGTTGTATGTTGGTGTAATACTTATATCTGTAATATTTTGTTGATTTGTGTTTAATTATACAACTTACTTTTTCCTCTATTTCTCTCTCTATTTCTCATCTTTCTATCTGTCTCCAATTGTTGTGCATGTCTGTACATTTTGTAATAAACTTTAATAAAAAACAAAAAACATCAATAAATCAAAAAACGAACGTACCAAAAGAGCCCATACTATCCGTATCAGTCGTACCAACAACAGCCATCCGGCCAGTCCGCAGGAATGATGCACATCGGAGGTGGTGGTAGCGATCCGTATTCAGCAGTGGCACAACGTAGTCGTCCGCTGCTGTTGCAGGTGAGCTGTTTGTCGCAAAGAAAAACAATCCTATACAACTTGACTACATTTAAAATATTTATTTTTTAAATTAGGATTAATATAGCTTGGTGTAATATATGTAATTTTTATGTTGCTAAATAATATGTTGAGGTATCGGTTGCATGTTTGATACCAGTTTGTCTTATTTTTGTAGATAATTTGAATAAAAATCGCTTAGTTCTTGTTTGTAATTATAAAAATATCAATAACACAGTCCACGTGCGCTATCCCTTTCTATGAACAACAATATCACAAAGATGCACCGTTAAATTTATAAAAGATTTTTATGCCATATGTACTAAATAACTAAAGAAATTTTCGCATTGCCTCAGGAACAGCCGTTGCTGCTAGAGGATCTGGTCGAACAAGAGAAACGTGAACAAGAGCGTCAACAAACATCGTCCAGCGGCGACATTTTGAATCAGCACCAACCTCAGCCGACGGGCAATCCGGGAATGTTAAATGAACAAGGCTATGATCAGCTGCGAGCGGAATTGCTACCAATGCAGCAGCAGCAGCAACAACAACAAAATCAGCCACAACAGGCAGCACCTCATCCACAACAGCAGCAGCAGCAGTTGCAACAACCACCGCAGTCACAACAAGGCCGTCCACAACAGTTTATGCCTAGAGGTGGCACCCAGCAACAACAGCATTGGCGTCCAGCGAACCCAGCCGCTATAATGCAGCCGCAAGCTCCAAGTGTGGTTCCGAGCAGTCCATCAGCAACATCTGAGAGCAATTTAATTAAAAAAGAAGGCTGTTGCATTCCAGTTTACAATGCCAATCTACAACCGGCACCACCGCTGCCACCAGACAATGTCATTAGTGAGCAGGACCGTCAGATACAAATGACTTATGAATTCTGGCTCGAAAATCAAAAGACAGTTCTAGCCAATCAACTTAGTTACTATGAAACTGAGGTGCAGAAGTTACGTAAAGCCCGTAAATCGCTGAACAGCAAACAACGCACATTGCGCAAAACGGGAAATGAACTGCCAGAACCGGATGCACTGGAGCTCGCCAAAGTAGCTTCAAATCAATCATTTGTACAGAAGCAATTGGAAAGTGCTCGCAAACAAGCACGTCAACATGGACTCGTCATTCAGGACTACAAAGCAAAACAACAGACACGAGCGCAATTGGTGTCTCCATCCAATCCAAATGTGACATCACCAGCCAGCCACATGGCACCACAATCTCCATTGATGTCTCCTTCACCGGCACAACAACAAAGTTTAATGCAGCAGTCACCACTGCACAATCCAATTTTGCAGCAAACACAAAGCCCTCTTCAGTCACCGAGTCCTTTATTGTCTCAAAGTCCTGGACCAGCCAGTGTTAACTCAATTCTGCAGAGCCCTGGAAATCCAGGAAACTCCAGTATGTCACCATTCAATACAATGCAACAATCTCCTCGCATTGGGACACCTCATTCCCAGCACGATGAAAGTCCATTTAGTCCGAATGGAGGACCCGGACCCTCGCCATCCCCGTCCACATCGTTGCCTGGGCGTTTAATGTCGCCTGGTCCACGAATGACATCCCCACAGCATCGTCAGATGAGTGGACAACGAATGGTCACCAGTCCTGGTAATCCATATGGTCCCATGATTAACCAAGGACCAATGATTCAGCAACAACAGCAACAGCAGCGATTTGTCAGACCACAAACTGTTGGAATGCCAACGGACTCTACAAATCGACAACGACTTACATTAAATATCCAACAGCAACAACAACAACAACAACAACAGCAACAACAACACCAAATGGCTCAGCAGCAATTGCAACAACAGCAAATGCAGCAACAACAACAGCAGCAGCAAAATTTGCGTCAAAATGTACCACCGGGATATAGTTCTCCATTAGACAGTCCTCAGCCAATAATGTCACCCGGTACAATACCAAATACAACAATGGACCATATGCAGAACCAACGTACTATGCAATTAGTACAACAGCGTCAACTTATTCGCCAGCAGATGATGCAGCAACAGCAGCAGCAGCAGCAACAACAACAACAACAGCAGCAACAACAGCAACAGCAGCAACAACTTAAGCAAAGTCCTATTCATCAACCTCCTTCACCAATGCTCAGTGGCAATCAACAACCACCATCCCCTATGATGCCGCGCAGTCCAATGGTGCATTATGGACAGCCACAAAACAATAATCAAATGATCCGTCGTCCACCCAGTACTGGAAACCAAATTCATTCTCCATCAATGCCTGATCGACCTCAAAGTGTTGAGAATTCTCCGCGGGGTTACAACCAACAGCAACAAATGCAACAGATGCAACAGCAACAACATATGATTCAACAACAGCAGCAGCAGCAACAGCAACAACAGCAGCAACAAGCCGATGGTAGTGGAGGAGGCGGTGGTGGCGGAAGTCAAATGCATATGAATCAAATGCCATTGCCACCGTCATTTGGAAGGTTTGGATCATTTAAGCTGGGCTTGCGTGGTGGTTCTCCTATGTGGAATATCGGTCGAGGCGCCAAGCGTGTCCCATCGCCACAAGCGCAACAATCTGAATCTGCGCCGCAAAAGCGTGAAACTCTAGTAGCTAATAAAGTTTCAGTCCTGAAAAAGAAGCCCATCACCATTAAGCATGGCATTGCTCCCAACAAGATGACTTCTTTGGTCAGTCAGGAGTACAACGAAACGGACGAAAGCTCAAGTAATTCGCCAATTAATCCGATTGCATCAACGTCGAATCATCAAAATAAAATCATCATGAAGCCAGCGGCCATTTCTAAAGTAGCAGTTGGGCGCTTGGGATCTGAT
Organism: Sylvicola fuscatus; assembly: GCA_026546915.1. Taxonomy (NCBI): domain Eukaryota; kingdom Metazoa; phylum Arthropoda; class Insecta; order Diptera; family Anisopodidae; genus Sylvicola; species Sylvicola fuscatus. Next base: position 114,745 of record JANSTS010006086.1, on the reverse strand, counting down.
ATCGTTGTTATTGATAGTAGTCCAGACGAGAAACAGCAAATAATGGATTACGATGACGATAATGATAAATCAGTGGTTGCAGCAGAGGTCTCATTGAGTTCTGTTGCTCAGAACGCTGCTGATTCGGATGACATTACTGAAATTGATCCATACACAGCTGCCGACTTAGGCGATATTGTGTCCTCACCAGAGGCTGAAATGACTGATGATTATGTTCTATTCTCAGCTTATTCCGCTGACGACTATGCTGACAGCGACGACTCTATGAAGCATATTTACAATAAGTCCATAAGCCACCGTGATGACGTGTCACATTCTGATTTGGGCAACGTTCACTTAAGTAGTCCAAGCGACAATCACATTATTGTAGAAAGTATAGATGATGAGGATGACGAGGACGAGGGTGCCGATGAGGACGAAGATGAAGATGACGATGTTGATGATGAAGATGACGATGAAGAAGATGATGACGGCAAAAAACAGATATTAGGCTCACCTCAGTTTACTGAAGAAGTAACGGCAGATGACCATTTTGCTACCACTGAGGAAGAAATTATACCCATGGGATCGGAAATGGTGGTCATTGAGGATTGCAAAACGCCGTCACAAAATGATAGCGACTTAATATCAACCACTGAAGACTTTGAGGCGATGATTGACAGCGGTAACTCCAAGGATGGTGACAAGTCGTCTCCCTTGGGTGAGGACGAAATAATCCGAACTGAGATAACACCTAAGCCCAAACCGAAGCCCAAAGAAATTGTCATTGTGTCATCATCGGCGTTGAATGCGGTAACATCATTTGTTTCTACAGCGGCATCGAAGATGCCACAAATGGTCACATATTCGCGAATTCCAATGATAACCACGCAATCAATGACTATTGCAACATCAGCAGCGGCTGTTGCAGCTAGGAAGAAACTAATGAATGATGCTACACAAACAACCGCTAAAGTTTCAATCGGAAACACCACAATATCTGTACCGGTGTTAAAAAATATGCCTCTTTCAAAGTCTAACGAGCAGAAGAAACTCATGGGCAAACCACTGTTAAGTTTATCAAAGAATCCAACAATGATAAGTGTGGGTGGGCAAAAGATCAACACATCAACTATTGTGACGCTTTCGTCGTTAAATTTCCAAAAATCAACTAATGCACGAATTGTGTCAGGTGCAATAATGCGAGGCCAACAGAAAATAATGGTAGCAGGTACGTCTGCTGCGGCTGCCGCTAATGTCACTGTAGCAAATATTGGCATCCCAGTAACGAGAACCACAACCGATCTGCCAATAGTGGAAAAGAAGCCAAATGTAATAACAACAAACCGACCAACACCGAGTTTGTCATTAACCTCACTGACGGTTACTCAAGACATGTCCTTACCAACTAAGATATTTGAAGATGAATCTATATCACCAGACAGCTCCATTGGACAGGATGACGGCGATCTACCCATGTCTCCTGAACGGGATGATACAAATGGATACTTATTCAACGATATAGTTTCCATGAACAATGATACAGATTCCAGCGGTATTAAAGTACATGAAAAAGAAGCTGATACAGCTAATGTTGCTGCTAAAGATCTTAAAAGTCCAGATAGCTTAAGCAATGTAGAATGTGGGAAAGCAGATACACCAGTGGTTGATACAGATGAAAAGTTCACTGACAGTTCAGACGTTTCCAATGATTCTAAGAAACTTTCATCGTTACCAGAAAGTGCAAGAGCTGGAGTTATTCCCGCTCGTGTATTAATTAAATCAAGGGAACCTAGTCCAGTGATGATGACAACTACCACCGTCCCAGTCGCTTCGACTCCATCGCCACTATACACCACAAGTGTGACGCAGCAGCAAAGAAGTATTTCGTTGATGCCACAGCTATCACCGTTGTCGCAGCCCAATGAAATGACCACCAATATGGCAAATGCGTCACAACAACTAAGAACCATTATGTCATCTATTCATCAACCAAAGACGAAAGTGGATGCTGTAATTGAAGGAACTGAAATCTCTAATTCAGAGTCTTCCAACAAAGATGATTCATCTCATGATAATAAAATTGTTACTGTGAAGACCGTGCCGACTTCCAAAACTGCTGCCACTCCGTCAATCGTAATAACACCACAACAGGCAACAGTATCCACTGAGTCAGCTACAAGTGATTCGCAGCCTCCAACTGTAACGACAAAATCACAGCCAACTGTAACTCATCAACTAATCGCCTCACAAAAAGTAGGACGAATGTCTCCAGTTGTGACCACATCTGGTGGAAATATATTGATTTTAAAACCGTTGGTAGCCACTTCAGTTGCACAGGCGAATCAAAATTGTGTGTCTGGAAAAGTATCTCCAAAGACAGTTACTAAAGTATCTCCCATTATGATAACAAGCGCGTCCTCTTCGAATCCAACGCAAACTTCATCAATTTTAATTGCTAAACCAATGACAACAACGATCGATTCCAAGCCAGAGAAAACTACGATTGCCTCGATTCTCAGCAACCAATTAAGTCAACCACAACGCTTCCATACTTACAGCAGTGAACAGCATTTTGCGCCAACAACAACAGCCGGTAATCAGTCGCCGTTGATTACAAGTGGAAGACCAGTCATTTCCAACAGTGTGACATCAACCTCAAGTATACTTTCGGCCACACTATCACAACCGTTGAATACTCAATCACTTTTACACACGCAACTGAGTGCTCCGTTTAGACGTTCCAAATCAACGGATGAAGTGCCTGCGATATCGAAACCTACGCCCGCTCCTCTCACAATCAATAAACGCCACAGTTTGGAAATAAAACCAGAGACACAAAGTGACACGGTCAACACAAATGAAATTTCCACTCAAAAGACGAACATCAAATCTTTAGATCAGTCAAGTGGTGGTGGGTGTAAATACTCATGTTTGACTACACCCACCGTTGCGAAATCCGAAGATTCACAAAACGCACTGCTTAAGCAGCTGCTTCAAAATTCTGGATCAGGTGGCTCTAGCACACCGTCACCACAGCCACCCCACCAAGGTACATCTCTCGGTTCACGTGCTGTTCCTAGCTCCATACGAGCTCCTTCATTGGGTGTTTTCAGTTCACTGGAGGCACAATTGGCACGTCCTGTTATTCCACCTGGTCCTACTATGCAACAGTCACAACCGATCAATAATAGTCCAGTAATTCCGATAACGGAATCACAGCAATCACAAAAACCACCAATGAATAGATCCATTTCCTCGAGGGAAACATCATTTGTGTCAAAAACGAATCTCTCAACAAGTCCAACAGCTTTGTCGTCGACACTTCCAAATGACGCCATTAAGAAGGAGGAAGTATCACCAACGCAGACATCTGCTATGAATGCTGTTAATAGCAAGATCAATCAGCAACTATCGAATGACTTGCCACCACCGTATTCATCATCAGCTTCACTTGCCGTAAAGCAGAGTTTTGTGGATACAATATCATCACAGAGTCCTTTTCAAACAAACGTCGTGGTTTCGAAAGAAAGTAGTCCAACATCTACTCCAGTAACTCCTACATCAACAACAATAAGTCAATCCTTCCAATCTCCATCTACATCTTATGATATTAAAAAGGAATTGATTGATGAATCCTCTCAACAAAGTGGTACGTCCTCCACATTTGATTCATCGAAAGATTCGTCTCTTTTGATTCAACCACCACCTTTGCCGGCATCCTCGTCAGCACCTCCAACCACACCGGTATCATCGGGTGCGCTAACGCCATCCACTCCGACAACATCAGCGAAGGATGATGGCCCTCCCTTTGATACTGAACAGATGGCTAAAGACGCAGCCCTTGAAGAGAAGCGTCGCAAAAGACGTGAATACCAAAAGAATAGACGTCAGCAACAAATCAAAGAGGCTCAAAGCAAAAAGCGTCCTCGGAAGTTGTCTAAAGTCGACGAAGACTATGATACATTTATAGAAAATCTGATGACCCAATTGCGCCAGGTTCCGGCCATGCAAATCTTGGAGCCCTTACTGAGCCGCAATTTTGGCACATGTCCTGTTTATGGTGCTGGCGATGTATCAAAATTCATAACAGTGAAAAAGTACAGTGTTACCTCGGGGGATTTGAATGGAATATTCGGAAGCGCCGATATACCCAATGTACCGGATTTCTATAATACGGCACCATTTGGGTCCAAAACACCTCCGTTGGAGGTAACTCAAGCTTCCACACATTATGGATTTTACGATCAAGAATTCCCTGCGCTGAAATTCGATCAAGATGATGATGCTTTGCGGTGGCGCACTGATTTCAAAGAACGTGACGCTGAAACTCCAGACACAGTCATCAGCTCATCAAGTCCAGAATGTTCATTGTATGAGCCAAATTGTACTTTTCCAGGACTTCGTCTTATTGAGGAAGAAGACAATGACGATTTAGCAGAAATATATAAGCGGATGTCGCCGGCTATTGATATTGTCACACCAATTCCGATACGATTAAAATCAACGTCTGGTATGGGTGTGGTTCCGGTAAGAGTTGGTGATAATTTCAAGGAAAATGATTGTAAAAAGGACGTTGCATCTACAATTGGCACAAAACAATCCCGATTCGGTCCACCAACGCCATTGAAGGATAGTTCAAATGTTACAGTCACTTTGACGTTAACATCATCTGCTGCTGACAACATCATGGGAGTTTTGCGAGACTTGGCGAATTTCCTACACATCCCACAACCCACCACATATCAAATAGTGGAGAGAACAAATTCACCTCCCAGCCATAAATTGGGGTTATATCGCACACGTGGTAAGGATGGAAAGGAGGGTGCCCCAATTGACATTCAGACGATTCTAAATGGCCCTGCTAAATTCTGCCGGCATTGTGATGTTGTAATTATGAATACAATTATCAGGGCGAAAGCGTGTGACTTCCCACTTTTGGCTTCGGTTGATAATGAGCCGGACGATCTATATTTCTGTAGCCGAACCTGTTACAAACAGTTCCAATGGCGGCCGACTAGTATTTTGGAGGACAAAACATTGGATGGCAAAATCACAAATATGAGCAAAATGGCCGTGGGATGTGATGAGTCTCGACTAAATGACATCAAAGATAACAACTACTTCCTGACGATTACAAGCGGCGGCGCAGATTTGTCTAATGATGACGGTGACACTAATGAGGCAGATACCAATGAGGAGATGGAAGATCTCAAAATGGATATTGAATTTAATGACGCCGATTTAAATGAAACCGGAATTGATTTTAAGGAGTTTGAAATTAAACAGGACATAGGTGAAGACTCATCCGATTGCATTGGAATGGTGAAAAAATCGCGCAAATTGACCGATGACGCCGACGATGAGGTTTCCACGCCGCCATCAAAACAACATCGTGGCCTCCGCTATAAATCGTTCATTATGGGCTGCTTCCAAAGTCCGCTCAACAAATACAAGAAACCGACGGAACGCGAAATTACCGAGACACTATTCCGCATGAGCATCACAGTGACGCCGACGCCGAAGCTGCCGGAAGATACGCGTCAGTGTATTTTCTGTCACCAAACTGGCGATGGCGTGGCCGACGGTCCTTCGCGACTGTTGAATGTCGATGTGGACAAGTGGGTGCACTTGAACTGTGCTCTTTGGTCTGACGGTGTTTATGAGACGGTCAATGGAGCCCTAATGAATCTGGAGAGTGCCTTGCAAGCCAGTCTGGCGCAACAGTGCTGCGCCTGCAATCAACTGGGTGCGACTGTTAAATGCTTTAAAAATCGCTGCGGCAGTATCTATCATTTGAGTTGTGCCATGAAGGACAACTGTGTGTTCTATAAGAACAAAACGACGCACTGTTCTATCCATGCGCCTAGAAATGAAAAGGATAACGAGCTGACAACACTGAGCGTGCAACGGCGAGTCTATGTGGAGCGTGACGAAAGCCGTCAAGTGGCGTCTGTGATGCACCATTCAGAGCTCAGCAACTTGATGCGTGTTGGAAGTCTTATCTTCTTGAATGTTGGACAGCTGTTGCCCCATCAATTGATGGCATTCCACACACCAAACTACATCTATCCCATTGGGTACAAAATTGTAAGTTTATCAAATGCCTTGTATTTTTCCCGAATCCAATTTAATTGTCTTTGTCAAATTGCAGATACGATTCTACTGGTCGATGCGTCGTCCAAATAAGCGATGTCGATACATTTGCTCCATTGCCGACGTCTGCGGCCGTCCAGAGTTCCGTGTGCTCGTTCAGGAGACCACTGAAGAGGATATTGAATTGCGAGATTCTACGCCACGTGCTGTTTGGCAGCGAATTCTCGAACCAATATCATTGCTTCGCAAGCAACATCACTTGGTTCAGTTGTTTCCAAAATATGTGTCCGGCGAGGATCTGTTTGGTTTGACTGAACCGGCCGTTGTGCGCATCCTTGAAAGTTTACCTGGAATCGAGACATTGACCGATTATCGCTTCAAGTACGGACGCAATCCTTTGCTGGAATTGCCGTTGGCGATTAATCCATCTGGTGCCGCTCGAACCGAGCCGAAACAAAAACAAAATATGGGATGGAAGAAGCCTCATACACAGCGAACTGGATCGGTGAGCCAGAGGCCAGCATTCGTTCCTACTAGCTCTATTGCTGGGGAAGTCGCTTGCCCCTACAGCAAACAATTCGTTCATTCCAAAAGCTCACAATATAAAAAGATGAAGCAAGAGTGGCGGAATAATGTCTTCCTGGCTAGGTATGTTAACATTTTTCAGTTGTGCATCGGACTTTGTTTATAACTCGTTTTTTTTTTTTTAGATCGAAAATTCAAGGATTGGGACTGTATGCGGCGAGAGATCTGGAGAAGCACACGATGGTGATTGAATACATTGGTGAAGTTATCCGCACTGAAGTGTCCGAGTTGAGGGAGAAGCAATATGAGGCTAGGGTGAGTTCGATAGAGATTTGTTATTTTTTTGAATGGCCTTTAAATTGTTGATTGTAACATTCCAGAATCGTGGTATTTACATGTTTCGTCTGGATGAGGAGCGAGTTGTTGATGCAACATTGAGCGGAGGTCTGGCTCGTTACATCAATCATTCGTGCAATCCGAATTGCGTGACTGAGATCGTCGAGGTGGATCGTGAACTTCGCATCATTATATTTGCGAAGCGTCGCATTCTCAGCGGCGACGAATTGTCCTACGATTATAAGTTTGACATTGAGGATGACGCCCATAAGATTTCGTGTATGTGCGGTGCTCCGAACTGTCGCAAATGGATGAATTAAAAATGTCATTCTCGTTGCGTTGACAAACATTCCCTACAGATTCATTATTTACTGAAATCGAATTTATACAAGAAATTACATTTTGTGGCTTACACATAAACGTTACACATAGAAACAGATCGGATTACTAAGCGAATAGGAGAGAAAGAGCTTTTGTGCTTAATATTTTATTTTTTAAAACTAAATGCAATTTGTTAGTTGTTTTTTTTTTTTCCTTTTATTTTATTAGTACCATTTTTAGTAGTCAAGGAGACATTTTAACATTTTAAAGCGATCATGTGCAACAATCACAATAAAATTAAGCGAGTGTAAATGACGTGGAGAAACTGCATAAACGTAATGGTCGGCCATGCGTTGGCGGAAGTTAACTAAACCAATTTTATTAGCTCTTAGAATGTTCTTCACAAAATTGTGTGTTTGTCCTATGCAAACGTTGTGACAAATTGTGATGGTCTTTTAATTTAGTTTGTTTAGTTTTTATTTCGACATTTTACTTTAAGTAAACACATTAATATATTGGACTAAGTTGAACAAAAACTATGAATCAGAATCATATTTAATTTTAAATAAATAAATTATTTGTTTTCTTGGGTTACCGCATTCGAAGAAAATTGAAGGGAGAAAAAGAAATTATTTAGTCATTAGACAGATGGAATTTAATGTAAAGAGAATATATATAATATACATATATTTTAAAATTATTAATTATTATCTGTTTTTTTCATTTATTTATTTTCAGATAAAAAAAATTAACTTATACTGTAAAAGCAGAAATGTAATATAAACTAAAACGAAAAAAAAAACAATACAATTATCAATCCAATGAAATCAATTGTAGTGTTGTAAAGTAAAAATTAAATGCATCCGCCAAAATTCACAATTACCATAATGTCGTCATGGTTTAATTGATAGAGCACTTGGTAATTGTATGCAGAGAAAGTAAGAAGAAAGAATTATTATTTTTCCTTTTTCGAAAAAGATATCGTGAGCACAACAACTTCCGCTAAGAGTAAAACTTTTAAAACAATTATTTTTCTCTAAAAAAGGACGAAAACTTAGGAAATTCTCAAATCTATTCTGAAAATATTTTTTACAATAGTCTAATGTTTCTTTTATTATATTCTATCTTTTTTTTGTGGTTTATTGGCAAGCATTTATTTGAAATTTGGTTTTACTGAAATATAAATTTATACTTATGGGATTATTATGTTTTCCCCAAATTTCCGGCAGAATTTTTCTTTTTTAAAATAAGAGCATAATGAAGTTTTATTTTTGCCATGTAAATTTCATGTGAAATAATTAGATTCATATTCAATTGAAGCTTGTATAATTTTTGGGAAACCTGTAGTTGAATATTCACAGGGATTATTTCATATTTATATTTTTAATTTATTTTTGTGATTTTAATTATCACAACACCAAAAAATGAAAATTGGTACAATCCAGTAATAATATAGTTTATGACAAAATATCTGGGAAAATCTGAATAATGAATATTTCTTCATAGAAATTGTCATTATTATCTGCCATGAAAAAAATTATTTAAAAATTCCAATTAAACAAATTAAACAAAGCAATTGTTCTTGTACTCTCGTTTTGGCTTATTTGTCTGTTCGCTTGCATTTTCGACAATTACTGCAAACATTCTAGTCAGCAAATATTTTATTTATTTGTCGTTGCAACTGCATTATAACATTTTTGTGCATTTCTGTTTGCTTTCCATTATTTTTTTCTTTTGTGAGTCAACAGGTAACTTTATCAGGTATTTCAGAAAATATAACAATAGAATTAAAAAAAGGTTCCAAATATGACGGTTGAGGGACTCTATATGCAGCATCTTTCTGTACATCCTTTTTATTGAATAATCCTCAGACAAAGGACAGGTCACAGGTGTTTCTTAGAAAAA
>JANSTS010006086.1:93005-105483 GCA_026546915.1 Sylvicola fuscatus | reverse complement strand
AACATATCTTCATTTGGATGTTCATTATTGTTTGTTTGCGTTTTCAGTCTTTAGATTATTAGTAACCGGTACATAGGAGACGAGGAGTCGTCTCTTTCACACAAACTTTTTTCATGTTTGTCATTTGTTATATACAGTTTACATTGTTCTGAGTTCTATCTGTGTTTGTTATGCGATCGCCGATGAGTCTTTAAAGCTTCTGCGATTGACCGACTTCAACTTCATTAATTCGTAAGATTCCGCCTGGAGTGGTTCATTTAACGTTCAGTAAATTGTAATTGAAGCAGTGAAATTGTGTGAGATTGATTGAAAAGTTTGTAAAATGTTTATGTGGGTTTTTCTCTGCGCATTAGCTGGAACAGGTTTGTTTTGACGCTTCATTATTGTTTAAAATTAACACACATTTTATAAAATTGTCGAAAAAGAAACGTCCCACATTAACAAAGTTCTATTTTTCCAACGAAAAAAACTGTAAATTTAACAGCAAGTATAATCGCTACTTGCGTTTGTGTTATCGTGTCGTGTGTGACCTTTGTTGTAATTCGATTTACTGACCTCCACACTTATTCTCTTTCTTCAATTGATATAATTAATTATTTTACTTTAGATGCTGCAACTTTTGTTGTACCAGATCGGGTTCTGTGCAGCAAGATGAATTATGCTAAATATTAAATGGTTTCATTTGAGAAGTATGATGCGGTCATTGATCCTTGTTCTTTGATATCACGTTCAATGCTCATTTTATTTGTTTAATACAATTGTGTTCTTTTAAGAGCCTCTTGAATTCATTCCACTTTCCCCTAAGCACTTTGAAATTTCCAGTTATCTCTTCCTTATGTTGATAACGGCCCCAATAGGTTGAAGATCGTCGACTTTGATAAATTCAATTACGTTTTTATTTAATTCATAATTACACAATTAATTCATATCCACAAAATACTTTCAGCTATTGCAGCAAATCCACCAAAATGGGATCCGACATACACAGTAAAGGGAACACTTTACATTCCATATGCCGAAATTGAGGAACCATTTTATGCTTGGTACGACAAACCTACTGGCCGTTCACGTATTGACTACTACGGCGGCATGGTGAAAACCTACCAGCTGTCTAGTCACGAATCATATGGAGTGTCCCTTAAGATTGCTCCTATCACCACCAATGAGTTGTTGAACAAGGAGACATGCCTCCAAGTAAACGGTACTGAAGACAATCGAGTGGAAATTCAAGCAATTCTGCCAGACGTCAAGAATTTTACTTTGATTCGCTCGGAAGACTTTAACGGATTCCCATGCAATTTGTTTTCTCTAACTGACGTCATTGGGGATAAAAAGAATGTCTACAATTTATGGGTGCGTTATAAGAAGTCCCCCAAGTATCCAGGATCGCGTATGCCGATCCCAGTGCGTTACGAGATGAAGGGTTACAACACTTTGTTAGGATCGCACTACGATCATTATTACTTGGACTACGACTATTACAGTCATGAAGATATTCCCAATGAAGTCTTTGAAGTCGACGTTGGTAAGGAAATTGATATGAAATTTCAATTATAATTTTTAAATGTCTCTTTTTATGTAGAATCGCCCTGCGTTGCATTCCCTGGACCAGGGAATGGTCATTACGCCATTTTCAATCCAATGAAGGAGTTTATTCATCCTCACTCCAGCGAACATGTTGATCACGAATTCCACCGATTCATCGGAAAGCACGGCATCATTTATCAAACAGACTCAGAACATCACATGCGCAAAAATATTTTCCGTCAAAATTTGCGACTTATTCACTCCACAAATCGTGCAGGACGTGGCTTTTCCTTGGGAGTAAACCACTTAGCTGACAAGACCGACGATGAACTGAAAGCTTTAAATGGATTTAAATCCAGTAATGTAGCGTACAACGGCGGAAAGCCATTCCCACATCGTCTCACAAAGAAGGTTTTGGATGATCTACCCGATCAGCATGATTGGCGTCTGTTCGGTGCAGTGACCCCAGTCAAGGATCAATCGGTATGTGGATCATGCTGGTCATTTGGAACAATCGGTGCCATCGAGGGAGCATACTTCTTAAAGAATGGTGGCAATTTGGTGCGTTTGTCTCAGCAGGCGCTAGTTGATTGCTCATGGGGCTACGGCAACAATGGATGTGACGGAGGCGAAGATTTCCGATCGTATCAATGGATGATGAAGGTTGGAGGTGTTCCATCAGAAGAAGACTACGGTGGCTATTTGGGACAGGACGGCTACTGTCATATCAACAATGTTACCCTGCAGGCACCAATCACTGGATTCGTTAATGTCACCAGCAACGACGCAAATGCTTTGAAGATTGCAATGCTGAAGAACGGACCCATTTCGGTCGCTATTGATGCATCCCACAAGACTTTCAGCTTCTACTCTCATGGAGTCTACTACGAACCATCTTGGTAAGCAATATGACTGAAAGGAGAAAAATGACGTTCACTTGACCTGCTTTATCCATATAAATCTGTTTACATTGATTAATTATTTATTTATTTGCAGTGGAAACAAACTGACTGACCTTGATCACGCTGTGCTGGCGGTCGGGTATGGCACAATGAACGGAGAACTTTATTGGTTGGTGAAGAACTCCTGGTCCACTTACTGGGGAAATGATGGGTATGTTTTGATGTCTGCCAGAGATAATAACTGTGGTGTCATGACAACACCAACTTATGTTACAATGTAATTTTCTATGTTCTTTTTTATATGAAAAATAATATGTACATCTACAGTTATAATAAACAACAACAATCTATCGCTTTCTTTAAATTTAATAATTAAAAAAAGTAAATATTGGTTTCAGTTATTATTTAAACGAAATGAAAAATGCAATACAAAAAGAAACTTTAAAACTAAAAAAATTATCTGAAAATATTTTGTTTTTTATATTTGTATATACATAGATATGATTTATTGATAATTTATTTTTTGAATATATCTTATGAAGTATAATATCCTGCTTAAAATAGATACTCACTAATCTAAATGTTTGTACATTTATAAAAAAAATTAGAAACTAATTTTTTACATTTTGAAATTAAAAATAAATTCACAAGAGTGTATTCAAATAAATGCTTATAAACAATAATAATAACAATAATATCACAGAAGAAAATCATAAAAATATTAATTTATAAATTACAAAATTTGGTTAGATTTAAATCTTTCATCTGTTGATTATTTTAGTTATCAAAATTGAAAACAAAAAGATGCTTATACGAAGAGGTAAAAGATTATTAAAAGTTGGCACATGAGAATTCACATAAATTATCCACATCAATGAGGATGGACTTATGTCTGACTGCCAGTAATATTACTTTAAACAATAATATTACAATGAATAACAATAAAACATTATGCGATAATAATTGCGTTGCATAAATTCAAATTAAAAATGGAAAATGTAGTGGAATATTGGCAACTAAAAATATTTACAGTATTTTTTGCTTAAAACCATTATCTGTTAACCCGACAAAAAATAAAACAAAATATTAAGAGTGATAAGAGTAACAGTAAATGCAACGACTTAAAAATAACAAAACAACAACCAGCCGATAAAGAAGCTGGCACAACATTAGCTACAGTCAAAGCACTGAGAACCAAGTCACTGGTGATCCTATGGCTTTGTATCTCAATCAACGTCGCAATTTTGTACGCTTCTTTTGCACAAACTTCAGCCTGCAATTTACTTGGTTCCCTTTCAATGCTTTGGACAGTGATAAATAAATCTGTTTCAATTGTAAGAAAACCACTCAATCTGCACTGCTCCACTTGTATGAGCTTATCAAGAGCTTGCAGAATAGCCTTCAGTGTGAGAGTGTCCGTACTGCGAACTTTAAGCGCATACAAAGCTCGATCGATCTGCTTTCTCGAGAACAGAACACGGATGGCTCCAGAGCAGATGGGACAACAGGCACCTGGTGGCACAACTGTTTGGCAGTCTGTTGTAATTCGGTCACACGTTATCAGCGAGCAGCGCGGCCCCAATACATCGGTGAGCAGGCCAATCTCCTGGCAGTGGCCGAAGTAATCAACCAATGAGAAATCTAGCAACGAAAATGCGAAATGGATACATGTAGTTTGAAACAGAGTTAGAATCATTAATACCACTCCAAGCCTCGCACTCACTACGATATGTGATTCCATTAATGCCACACGCTGGCCCGTACTCTTCATCGTAGCAGGTGCTGAAGCAGTGGCCATGGTAAGCGAAGAGTGACTTAGATTTCATCAGATGGCACATTGAAGCGTGTGTTCTTCCATTAGTGTCGCACACAGGACTTCCGATGCTGCACGGTGTCGATATGTTGACTATAGGAATGATTTGAATTAATAAAAAAAAAATACACTTAATGTTTAAGCTGTTACCGCATTCATGCTGTAGACAAGGTCGATGCATTACGGACAAGCACACCTGACGGTTAACAACGCAGACTGCATTCAATGGACATACTGCTGTGTCGCAGGGATTACGGGCTCGACATGGGGCAAACTCGACGTCAGAATTCTGAAGTCCTGCACATTTAGCAACACACAATGATGGATACGTGTATCCATTCTTCCCGCAGACAGGTACATGATGTGGTGGGCAATTGCAAGGCAAACTAGTGTACGATTTATTGGGAATCATGGAAGAGCCTTCGTCACGACGACACTGCCTTTTGGTGCATGTAACATCTCCAATAAAACAGCTGCATATATTGCATTCAATCTTGAACCAGGATGAATGTTTAATGCTTCTGTCTGCCAGAGTGCACGAGTCAGATGTAACGCATGGTAATGGCTGGCAGTTTTCAATCCTTCCTGTAGCGGCACATTTGCAGACTTTCAGGCAACCCTTTCGCTGTGATATGGGAATGCGTACATAAGAGCCTACTGGTACCATGTATGAAGATGCCTCTCCTATTGGGAAGCCACAATAATAATTATTAAAATGATGTGTTTGAATAGAAGGAAGTTTTCGAATAGACTACAATCGAATCGAACTTTATGTTCATGAGTGATCACTTACCTAATTGACACCCAATGACGCAAGAGTGACCATCATCAATATTTCGATTCATTAAACACGCCTGACTAGAATTACAGGGATGACCGCGACACGGAGACGTGACTAGTTCTTCTTCGCTAGGATTTTCCACCAAAGGTAATTCGCTCGGTGTCAAGTAGGGTTTTAGTGAAACACATTCTTCTCCCTCAGGAGCGGCCAACTTTTGACAGATGGAAGCCACAGTATATGTGGAATTAAGCCGTTTTAAATCCAGACATTTGCCTAACACTCCGTGGCAATCATCGCGACATATTAAGTTGCTGTGAAGACTTTGTGTGCAAGGTTTCATCTGGAGCAGGCAAACAATAGCACGCCAAGAATCCGGTAAACACTTGGTTACATCCTTTATAGGCAAGTACATCCCAAGAATAGTTATGTATCTTTTCTCTTGCAACAGTCTTATATCGGCGTGTGCGGCAATATCAGCATCCACATTGCACGATCGAAATAACTCATTCGGTCGATTATTGAAGTTATTGCAAAACGATAGACCATCGCAGCCCAGTTCGCAAGGTTCCTCAACTTCGTCTAAACACACTCTAAGAGTAGTTTCTATTTCATGACTGTAGCAACTGGAGTCGAACTCATCACGAGTAACTGTCCAGTCCGTCGAGTACGTTTGCAAGCAAAGACGACGGCATTTGGAGGAACCTGCCTTGTGACAGCAATGCAATTTGGCTGAGTCCAACCCTATTTGATTGATCTGTGAGATATCTGTGTCACTGTTCGAGCTCTGTGACTCCGTTTCAGGTGGCTGGAGAAAGCACTGCCATAACGGATCGTGCGGTACGACTGGACCACAGGCGAATTTTAACGTGTCTATCACTTCCTCTTGAGTAATATTTTTAATGGAAAGAAGCTTCTTGCATGTCGCCTTGCAATATCCACTTGATTTGTCGCAACATGGAACAACTGTTTAAGTATGAAAAATTATTTAGTATTTGATGAAGCCTGAATTATATTGAAAATACTCACGCATTTTGGCATTCTCGATTGGCGTCAGTTCCATGTATTTCTTAAGACACTGCAGCACATTTGCATTTGTGTTATTGCCACTGCACGCATTTGCCACAAGTGAACGCTGCTCCTGCGTTGGCGTCTCATCTGCACGAAATATATCGCGACAAGCTTGCAAGCAGTTCGATGTGCGTGCGTTGCCACAGCAGTCATCGCCTTCGTCTTGACGATCAAGACACCCAAAAAGCACTTGCTCGTCACTTTGCCTACAGCCAACTTTCAGTTGTGTCCGATTCGAGGCGACAGCACATGAATTTTGGCATCGTGGCGAACGTCCTTTTGCACAACAAAAACGTCCGGACCATTCAATTCCTCGAGATATATCTGAAATTGCATCGAAAAATTATATTTACACAAGATTTATAGCTACGGATTATTGTTTTCAATTTAAATATGATACGGAGAACAAACAGGATGAAATTAAAGTTAATCCCCGAACAACAGACTGAGTCCGCACCAGTCTGAAGCTAGACTGCCACTTTAGATGCTTTTACCTCTTTACAACAAATAACTAGAAAAAACACTTACCACTAAATGTTTGGTTCATGCATGTCCAGAAGTCAATTGGTTTGGACGGACAGTACCGCTTCAACTCCAGCACCTTTTCCTTGCGAATGCTATCTGAAGTCAGCTGAACGAGGGACAACTGCAACGAAAATCGAATCACAAGATCAAATTAATCAAATGTAACATTCAATTTTGGGACGCTGTTACGACTTCCAAGATTAATTGGAATCAATTAGTCTAACAGCGAATGACTAATGTGTGTCGAGTTGACGACTGACTGAATTACATTTACTTGAGACTTTCTGAAGAAGTTATCAGCCTACAAAACCAGACACAACATAATCGAACATTTCATTTAAGGTTACAAACATAAATTATATACTTAATTAAAATATCTTATTATAAATCCAATTTATTATTTACATTTTTTATTTGTATTAAATAATGTCATTTATTATCACGAGTACGCCAATAAAACATTTTTTAAGTTTTAATAATTCTTTTAACGATGATCATAATCGACTTCTACTAATTTTTCAAATTATTCGTTAATAAAAAATATATTTTTAAATGCCGTGTGGTATACATAATTGTCAATTTTATGGGATTTTGTGTATTTGATAATAAATTGGCGTCATATTGAATTACCATATTCAGAGCAATAAAAAACGAGCGATGGGAGCGGTGGCAGCACCTCGTAAATCAAATTTTATGCAGTTCACTCGTCCATTCAGAAGAAAAGAAACAAAATGTCAACGAACCAGTCGGTAGACGCCAAAGTTTAATTGCCTTTTGTGGTTGAAACTTGAAAGGGTTAGAGAATGGTTATAGAAAGTCTGCTTATAGAATGCAAATCGTTATTTACTAAAATCTTTGTATGGGTTTTATTCGCTCCTGTGGTGGCCTGATCATTATTCTAGATGGATCACCTGTATTGTTAGAAGTACAACTTGATTGGAAACAAAGGTGTAAAAATTGTAAACGAAAGGCGTTGTGCAATGTAGGAATTTGTTGTTTCTTTTATTTTTGACGAAGAGAAGCATAAACGCACGTAAATTGCATACAAACATTACAGACAAAAATAAACTTTTAATTGAGAATCTATCGTGTGGTCAGTATTTTAATTAAACATAGATTTATTTGATTATATCTGAAGAAATTAGGCGTATGTAATAGTCGCATCTTTTTATGTTATGTCTCAATTACCAGTCACAATTTCATTTCTTCATGTTTCCTCAGCAAATTGTGTTGATTGTAAATTATTTGCAATTTAATCTGCACACAATTAATTACCCTTCAAAAATGCATGGAAATTACATTGAAATATTATCCAACGAGCGTGCTAATTGTTTGCCTTATGGCCAGTGATACATATTTGAATCTAAAACTGCAGTAAGACGTTCAATGGACAGCCTTCTTAGTTGGCGTTAGACTCGCGCGGCATGTAATTAACTATTTATGTTGTATAAAACCGCTCCAGATTGTGACATGTGACTGCAAAATATATTAGCTGAAGCTTGTTTATCTGGAATGCATTACGTAAAGAAAATGTATGAAAATTGTATAAGCTGCCATAGATATTTGAACTGCATTGAGTCAGAGAACGCACATTGTAGCTCGTTCATGTTCATGATTTTTGAAAGATAATGTTTTGATTGATTCTATACGAAATCTTAATGCGTGGTACAACGTCGTCCTTCAAGAAAAATTTTACAGTTATTTTACAAAAAACTTTATTAGCTAAAAACATAAAATTTCGCCTAACAAGACACGTTTCAAGACACATATTTTGCTTAGACAGCATACACAATTTATATTGGTTGATCTTGAAGAAAGCAATAACAAACGTATGTACTTCTGGTGCAAGTGGTTCGTGCAACTAGTTGCTGCCACGTCTGATAATTCGCCCCGAAGCAGCCCCAAGTCATTATCGCAACGCGACTCATTTATGGCCATATGTGCTCGTATGTATCGCCATACTCGTATATCGAAGCCCATTCCGATATACATAAGTGTATTTTTCCTGCTGGTCGGAAATTGAATTACATCAGCATAGAGCCTGTATTTAATTCTAAACAGCCATTAAGCGATTCCTTCACACTGCTATTCGCGTAAATCGCGAATAGATGACATTTGGGTGCGTCGTACAACTGAATAAAGCTATCAAAGAAAATTTTCTTGTTATAAACGCAAATTACATGCTATTTGGATGCAGCTATATGCATTAAATCGCCATCCCTGTGTTTACACGGGTAGCATGTACAATTTATAGTGGTTGATTGTGATTATTTGTGTTACAGAATACTCCTCGAGCCCGTTCTTAGCGCAACGTGTCGGAAGAAATCAAACAAAATTATTTATTATTCATTACGGATCTTATGAGATCATTTTTAATGCGGAGATTATGCCGGAAATCTTTAAAGAGACTGCAATCATGCGTGCATACATAGTCTGACGTTGTCTGTTGAGGTTTAATTCATTACAGTTTACTGATCCACCAACGTGAGGCAACAGGTCAATCAGGTCGCCGCGCCTTTGCAAACTACACGCATCTGAGCCCGTCACATGTGTGATGTGCGAAACATTTTCCCGATCAATTACTGCAGGTAATTGCAGAATATTAGCCGGTAAAACGATGATATCAATTACGCCTATAGCTGCAATATTGACAGGCCACATAAATCTTCAATCAGGCTGTAGAAATTTTGAGCTTTGGCTGCAGTTACATGAGCTGTGTGGCTGTGTAGGAAATGTCGGCTTAAAGGTGCAATTTATAATCATCAAGACTGTAGCTATTTGTTATGTCCTCATAAAAGGTTTATTAAAGACCAGGTACTTTGGCGCGGTTTATTTTAAAATCGCGATGGACTCGGGATAATTTTGAATTTGTACAATCAGCTCGTTGCATATGCAAGATGATATATCGCGATAAGGTTGGAGGGGACAAGAATCAGAGAGTTACTTATTGGCTTATGTATCTGACCAATAATCATGGACAGCTAATTAGTACGACACTTTAGGGCAAACGGAAATTACAAGTTTTTCTTCTCTTTGCTTCGAAGATTGCAATAAATATTGTGGATAAAAATTGTTTTTTATGTACAACTCTTCAATCATATCTTGATTTGGAAAAAATCCAATCAATTCATTTGTACATGCAATTTATATATGCCAAAAAAAAAATTAAAACTTAATCACTTTCTTTATTCTGCCTACGTAATTAAAATTACCACTTTATTATGCAAATGAATCTACTTTATAAAAATCGTTCCGCCGATAAATTATCTTTACTTCACGTTAATTAACTGAAGTTTAACCTGTCTTCAGTGTTCTTCGTGTGTATACCAGTTTAACATATAGAAATTCTATAGGTGGACATATTTTACATAAATAAATCA
This sequence comes from Sylvicola fuscatus, assembly GCA_026546915.1. Lineage (NCBI taxonomy): Eukaryota > Metazoa > Arthropoda > Insecta > Diptera > Anisopodidae > Sylvicola > Sylvicola fuscatus. Next base: position 95,487 of record JANSTS010006086.1, on the reverse strand, counting down.
TAATTGGTAAACGAGATGGCAATAAAAGACGTATAAAAGATCATTTAATCCATTAAATATATTTATAATTGGCACAATGTGCGATTGAAGAAATGTGGCTAATAAGTAAAAGGAAAGTCGTTTATCCATAACGCATATAAAATTATTCAATTAAATGTATTGCAGTCGTTTATCATGTACGTGCACACTGCACATGCTCTCGTTATGTCAGCTAATGCCAATTAATCACATGTGAATATACAACATATTAATATGTTTACTTATGTATTTATGCATGCTCGACGACCCGACGATGTCGACGGACAGCGCTATAAAAATGTTGTATGTTTTTGCACCATCGCGCAATAGTGGTCGTCTGAGCATAAAATCGTTGAATATGCGCGACTTAAGAAATGTACACAAAATCATATAGATGGCATGTTCATGTCACATGAGTCAAATCACAAAATTAAAGCACATAACACAAAAAAGTCCCACACGCGGTGGCTTAAGGAGGGCGAAGAAACTTACTCGGATACCAACAAAAAAAAAGTACCAGAACATAAATTGTCAACTATCGTTGCTCGAACAGCCAGCCAACAACTGCTATTTGCATATTTCACATATTGGATAGCGGGCTCGTGCATAAATATGTTGTCATAATGCCTTTAGGAATGCTCCGTGCTTAATTCAGTAGTATAAGTCAAAAGCTATAGCTTGTAAGCTACATCCGGATCTTAAGGATAGACTTTAAGAAAGTGTACAGGGAAATAAATTGTGATTTTCAAATGTTTTCAAAGGAAAGTACTTTAAGTATTGCTTTGAAAATGTAAAGCCCAATTAAGAGCTCAGGATATTCCTACAATTTAAATGCATGATTAAACATCAAACCAATCCAATTGGCCATTTCATGCACGAATATGCTTCTCTGCTTAACATCCTCTTTTAAGATCAATTGCGATAAAATTGTCCGATATCTAAAGAATACTATTTTGGGAGCATTGGAGTCATGAAAGTCATCGTCAATATCTTGCGTAAATATTTATTGATACATATAAAATATGCATAAATGTTTATTGAAAACAACATGCGAAAAGTGTTTCCAAACATATTATGCGTAGGCATAAACGTTATTGCTCGTACAATAAATTGTCAGAAGAACATAACAAACAGACAAACGATTTAAGTTATTAAATTGCAGTGAGTAAATCAGTCGGTTTCGACTATAAATGGCAAGCTGGACGATAAAGGGCTCCTGACAGGAAACGGCAGGGTGGCCGAACAGTAGGACGTCCATCACAAATCTTACTCATACATGAAGCCCGTCTCATATAGGAATTGGTTTGAATTAAGCGCGAATTACAGTCGATGTCAGTATTCGTTTTGTGCTTTAGCAATTATTGGCCTTGCAGAATATTCACCTTTAACTCGTTAATAATTCGCCTACATATCGTTAATTATTATATTCAATAAACATTATTCATTTCAATTAGCATGTGGGTATGTTAGGAATACTAATAGAAATAAATTTCGACATGGTTATTAAATAATATTCTTGTAGAAGATTTGCTATCGTCGTTTATTGGCAACGTTCATTGATATGCTTAGGGAGTTAATTTTAAATTTGTTTTGCTGAATCTAACAATTTACTTTTAATTGAAGACCGATAACCACAATTATAGATTCAATTGTTGCTTCTGGTGCGGTTTCTTGTTATGAGCGTTTTAGCATCCAAAGGAACATCTCATTTTGAACCGAATGCATTATAGACCAATAAACAGCTTAAGGACGTGTAAGATCTATTAATTACACCCCAAAAATTCTGGTATGTATTTCCATAATCTTCAACAACTATCATTGACATTCGGAAATGTCTAAACAAAACGCGAAACGGAAATTAATGGGAAAGTGGAAATGTCGGAGCACTGGAGGATGTGAGAAAATTTATTACGTTGTTGTCCCAAATAAACAAACACTGAAGATCAAGTGAAATGCAGCACCACACAGGAATATAATAGACTGCATTCTCTTATTTTTAGACAGTGAATTTTAAAGTCGCAGGATCTCGACTTCAAAGTAAACGACAACGACGAATGCGATTTAAGTGTCAAAATATAAAAATTTTAAATCGGTGCAGCGCGTAAAATTTGTCTGTACGATAATTTATCTTAATTTTTATCTGCCGCAGTTGCCACTTCAGATTCAGATAAAAGGGAGGAAACAAAATAAACTTAAAATGTTAAGTGCAAAGTATGTAAAATAGTTTTTTTTTAATTCTTTATAACCTATGAAGTGAATAACTACGGCTCGTTTGTTTTGTACATGCTTTTTTATTATCGTAATGAAGTCGTTGCTTGAAATTATTTTTAAAGACCACACATAATAAATGTAATCTTGATATCCAAATTTTTCCAAAATTAATTCTTTTATCAAATTAACCAAGTATGCATCTTATAGTAGATTCAATGTGGCGAGTAAACACCACAAATTTCAATGCATTTTT
>JANSTS010006086.1:61556-73318 GCA_026546915.1 Sylvicola fuscatus | reverse complement strand
CTTTTAACAATATACTTTACAATTTATGTTATGTTTGGCAATATTTGAATTCACTACAATTTATCATTTATTCAACGGTCAAAATACATACGATGCGATGATCGAATTCATAGAAATATAGTACATATTTAAAAATCAGATATGCCATGTAACAATCAATCAGCGGTGCATGGTCGTTTCATTATAAGTAACTTAATTTAAATGAATTAAATCAAAGTCTTTCTGTATAACTAGAATAGTAATGAGTCTAGAAGAAGTTTTATATACTTGTAAATAAAATAAAAAAATACACCGATGTTTGTTACTTCTGTATAATTTCTTTATATTTCCAGCAAATGCAATTGCAATATTTTTCCAGCGATAATGTATCATTAAAAAAATAAACAAGGCTAAAGCATTTCAAATAAATTAATTTTATTTGCCTGCTTTAAATAAATCATTTTTTAAATCAATTAAACTTTAATTCAGAATATTATTGCATTTTTATAATTTAAATATGTGTTCCACAACAATCAGCATAATTTTTTAATTTTTCTGTTTCTATGACAATCTTAATAGATTATGCAATAGAGAGAGGATATTATACACTCCAGAAAACATACGAAAAATAATCGATAATTGAGAGTAAAAATAAGGACAGCATAGAGAACGTAGAGAGGAAGATATTGCAATACTAAGTCAATTTAAAAATGGTTTGGATTTCAAAACTAATACTATGTTTACACAAATTGGCAAAACAGAGTGAAAAAGGCTACTTAAACTTTGTTTTTTAATCTATCCAACAGTTAGAACGAAAAGTTTAAAGCCGATTCCTACAGTAGATGATTCTCAGAATTCCAACAAGTATGTACAACCAAAGCTTTAAAGTTTTGTGTCCGTGAGAAATGAATTGAATATTTTTGCATTTCGGAGCAAAAAAAAATAAATTCCTTTAACCACACCCTTATAACCAGTAATATATTTTACCCTAACAACAGCTTATGTGGAAATGAATAAATTAGTAAAGTAAGTTTAAGTATAAACTGGTACAAGGCTTCTTACAAAATACAGCATAAGCTTTATACTAAGTACACGCGGCTATGATTATTTTATCACATGTCCGTATTTCCATACTATAACTCATTCATAATGTAATGTAAGTAACCATAATATTGTAGCTGTGCCTCTACAAGATCGTAAGCAATGCTTTGCATTTAATAATTTGTCGAGCAATAAAAAACAACGAAATATTGTGAATTCATTGCACTCCATAAATTTATAATTTTCAATCAACTAAATACATCTTCTTAGTAAAAAGAAATTAGAAAAATCATTGCATGCAAATTTAAAAACTATTTGTTCAAATATTCAAGTCAACTGTTATTGTCTTTAAAACAGCTGCTTCAAGGAAAGTGTCAGTTTTTTCCTATGGGACCAATAACGTTCTACGTGACCATTGACCAACGTTCCAGACCAGACAAATTTATTTGGCAAATGCAAGCTGCACGATTCGTAGATTTGAGTCGAGAATTTCGGAAGGTCTATTGCACATTCCTTATTGTACGAGTATAACTATATAAAATATAGTTATGAATAACATTGGAAAATAACTAACAATTTCTTTTTATATTTTAAACAGCAGGCAAAAGCCTAAGAATTAAACTGAGTAAAATTGAAAGATAATCTGTTGAACGAAATTGTCACACACGCCTTTAAATATAAAAGTACTCGTCAATGTGTTGGTTGGTGTCAGAAAACTTCACAGTTCTCATTCTGAAATTAAGTTTATATTTGCACAAAACTTAATAATTTAACTGTTCGGTTAACTTGAATCGACAACCCTTTTCTTGAGATGCAGTAAAATAAAAATATGGTTGGCAAGTTGTTACCATCGTTCCGTAGCACAATTCACTTGACACTACTCTCAGTAAAATTATGAATTTAGAAAAAAAAATATTTTTCGTTATTTATTGTATTATTTTATCCCTCAATCTCACACTTAAAACACGCACACATATGCACAAAAACTGAGAGGTGGTGAAGTTGAGTTTGACACGCAATGGTCAATATCCCTTTTCCCTTTGCATGATTTCGAGCACTTAATCACACAAATGTATGTGATTTAATTCTGTGATTTCGTATTTATTGTTTTGATGCCAGTCGCTTTTTTCTGTTTATTTTTTTAATGAATCATTATAATTATAAAGAGCTTTAGACGAAATCCTATAAAATGGAACACAAGCACAAATCTTCAGTTGCACACCAGTTGCGTAAAAGAAAATTGTCCAGACACTATTCTCGATTAAGAACAAACAAACGTACACTGGGAGAAAATTATATTTCCACAAAGAGCGAACACGATGTCCTTGATAATGCGAGGACTGTCCTTGATTTCAGCAAAAAGCTACCGCACGTCACTTGCAAAAGTTACCTCGAATTTTGAGCGTTTGTTCGCGAAATTTTGTTGCAATTTTAAAATACTATTTTTCATTTGGTAATATAATTGAAGAAAAAAACTACATTTGGATGTACAAAATAAAATTCCCGTGCAAGGCTCAAGTATGGTCGTACGTTGTCTGAAGACAAGAGTTCTCTGTGTATAAATTCCAGTGGTATACTAATAAATGGACGCATTTTATGTGAAGGTACTAGATACATTATAAAATTTGCGAAATTTCGCTGTAACGAGAGAGATTGGGAGAGAAAAATGAGACTGCGAGGGAGTCGACGTACTGACGTCGCGACGTTGGTTGTATTGTTAGCATAAAATTTATGTAGCTGCTGCTCTCATTGCTGTGTATAGCAACAGGATGGTATTCAGGGTAGCTGATGATAACCAATTTGGCAGTTTGCCAGAAAACTTATAAGCAATATTTTATGAAAAACCTGTTGCAGTGGATAATTGAAAATCTAACAAAGTCATATTTACCGTTGTCAAAAGACGTACTTCTTTCATTGTAATTTGTTTCCCAAAGTAAGTACGTGTTGCAAATGTATTACCACTTTAATTGAGTTCCTTTTTCAATAACAACTGCTGTCATTTTCTTGCAGGCAGGAGTCATACGACTTACAATTATAACAAACAAATTCATTAAATATATTCCGTTCCCAGCTCCTTTCATTGGACCGACCGGAAATTGACAAACGAACCACAAAAAAAAACGGAACAGCAAAACCGAATAATAATAATTATATTGTTAAATCTGTTGTCAACAAGAACTTAAGTTGACAAGTCTTTAAGTGATATCCATTGCTAGTTCCGACCTTTTTTCATTCTCTTCAGACGAATAGGTATATTAGCAATGTTAAATGTACGTCAACAACACGATCTTAAGTTAATCCTCTTAAAATTGTGCATTGTTCGTTTGTTTTGGATTTTGAAGCACCTTAGGCGACTTTTCTTTCTTTGGGAAATGACTACTTCCAGTTGAAATACAAACTTTACTCGTTCGACAATTTAGTTATCGATACTTTACATTCGAAAGAGTTTATTTCCAAATAACAATTTGAATTGTTTGGGCTGAAAGAAAGTGCTGTCACACTGTGCGGTTAATTTAAGGTGAAGATCCATCTCTGGACGATTTACTTCTAAAAGCCCTGATAATAAATGAGAAAGTCCGTGCAGAGTGTGTACGCATTATTTGGAAAACAGTTTTGGGGCATGCGCAACAGAGCTGCCAGTGCAACAGGAGAGACTTTTCCTTTCGATTTTCAATTTGATTTCAATATTCTTCCTTTTCGATTTTGCATGTTGTGTTCGGCCAGATAAATAAATAAAATATTTGTAGCTTGAACCTCATCACATGCTTAGTAAATGACCCAGAGGAAGCAATTTAAGCATAGACAATTTACGTTTATGCGAAAATTGAGCACGTTTTTATAAAAGCTATACTAAACTTTTGATTAAAGCACAAATACGCCTAAAAAAAATCGGAATACAAGAGTTCCAGACTGCGTTGGCAAAGTACGCACAAAATTCAGGCAGAGCCTTCATATTACGAATGTAGGATTGCAACAGGTCCCATGGTCCTTAGAACAAACTTTATGTGAATTTTTTCCTTCGCTGTGTATATTTGCAGAAGCTAATATATTCGGTATGTATCTTTACCTTGCGTGCTTTCGGCGCCATCAGCACACATCCAAACAACACGTAATATATTTGTGCTTTTCTAATGTAAGCTTTTCAGGGTTTTTTTTTCTTTCAGGAGGTGTAGATTTAAGGGTGGGTACGTGATTCATGAAGAATCGCTCTTCAGATTGCTTAACTGTTCTCGAATTGTCGTCTGCTTTGTTTGCGGAGTCGAGCTTTTTCAACTGCATACCCAACATATTCAGATTCGTTACAATCATATAAATGTATGATTGAAAGTCGATACGCGTGTATTGACACTTGAAAATATTATTGCGCGATTTCGGAATTTGTATATGCAGGAAGAGTAAAAAATCGATAAAACACAAACGCAAAGTTGGCATGTACAGTTGTACACCCCATTGTGTCCCCAAATCTTAACGTCATCAATTTTTTAGTACCGCCTGTCATCTGTAGCTTAAATTTTAGCCATAATCAAATTCTTATTAAAGTTGTACGGATATGTCTCCTCAACACACGCTGAAACAAATGGTTTTCGTTTGCGGTCGTCTTAGCAGAACGCTAAAACCGAAAGGAAATAAGGAATCCATAAAAACAGCAATGGGATGCAACATATTTGCCAAATTCAATATTGGAAGAGTCTTGAACTTCGTGCTGGCCTGCCGGTTGCTTTTATTGTGTATCGTAGCATTTCATTTCCACAAGCAGCCAGTACAGTTTTTGCGGACGAATTCCTCTGCGTTATTTAGATATTAGAGACAAACGTTTATTGTTGATTTCTTTGTTTCTTTCCTCTTTTTGTTCTTGCATGGAAAATTGAACGTATAGAAACTTTTGGACGTTTTGGGGTCTAAACGACTCATAAAATGTCTCGTGTTTGCCTTGACTGCACGTACTTTACTGCCACTTGTTATTGATAGGCTTTAATTATTATTCTGCGGCTTGTGGACGTTTTTTTTCAGGGCATAAATTCTCAAGGCTGTGCCCAGAGCATAATTATTAAGGACAACTTCACATTTTGTTAAATGTAAACATTCTATAATCCGTTCTATCTACAAGAAACCATACAAAATACAAACTTCAATTGAATTCTTATTATTAAATATGTTTAAATGCTGCAATCAAATTCAAATGATCTTCTCAATTCATATGCCGTTACAATATATTTTTCCTCTTCCTATATTCAATATGAGGTACATAATAAATTATTTATGTTGGGATCAAAAGGAAATAATCTGACGTGCGTTAATAATTTTGATTTTTGTTTATTTATTTACATTTGTATGCGTCCCTCTCAGCTTTCGCTTCTAATGCCGTACAAGACTATGCCACTGTTGCCACCATATAGAAAACGCAAGATATATAGTACGTCCTTTAATTTGAAGGTTTTTCCCATCAACTTACGTCCTGCTAGTCGTATACCATTAGATTGGCACACGTTGTCAGAGGAAAAGATATTAAATTCGTGAGCCCAATATTGTTTGCGGACAAAGAGCCTCTTTGACATCCCATATAAACGGATTATTCGTCACAGTTTAACTCGCCCATGTAACAGCCTAACCTAATTTGCCAGGATGCGAATGAGCTGTGTCGCATATAATTTTTACAGCAGAATTTCATTTGACACTCCTGCAGAATCGCACCCCTCCGTGTCTGCTCTATGTTAACTATCTGCATTATCCTTGTATTAACACCATCAATGCTTGTAATGGCTTGCTAAGTATGGCACTGGATGCAGAGTACGTGGGATTAATGCACAGCCTCTTGTTGCATCAAGTTTGTTTAATCCAGCTTTTTAACTAATTTTACAAAGACAGTGTGATCGCGTAATTAGGCACCCACGCAATGTATTATATATGGCACACATGCTTTCCTTCCAACACAATTGCAATATTAATTGTGTTCTCTGCGGGTTGGCTACGTGATGCGGCGTTTAAATGTTCAACGTTTAATCTTTCGGTGCGTTCAATTTCACGCCAAATTATCATTCAACGGCAGGCAGTCGCATCAAACGACCCCAAAGAAGTTGAATTCATGCATTCGTAAAAACATTTTCTAGCGAATCACTTCCTTGCTTGCATTTTTGCCTTGTTAACATCCAACAATATGTTTCAGTTTCATTCATTCTCGTGCATTTAGGTACAATCACACATCTCCGCATCCGAATATAATGCAAATGATAAACAATTATTTGGGAAAACAATTTGATCTTCAAACAGGACACATGGTGTCGCTTTTGGTGTGTTCGACATTGCCTAACAATTCCACCCTCGACAATGACTCCGTGTCCCTCCTTAACTTTGTATTTTATAGATAATTGGTATGCCAATTTGGCGAAGAATTGAAAGTGCATGTTCATCGAGATCGTTTGGTCGATCACTGATTCCCCACAAAATCATGATTCGTCACACTAATTTGTTTGTCGATGAATTGGAACCAATCCAAACAAATAAATGATTAAAGGTATATAATTTAAAGATTGCATATGTTGCATTTTATGCTCGCGTTTATACCTATTGTCATTTTCATGAAATGATCAAGCAAGATAGACTTTAATTTCCTGTTTAATATACACAACAAATACATCTTATGAAACTAGTTTATTATTAAGTGCATGCACATACAATAAGCAAACATAAAGCATAAATTTTCAATAAATAAAGTTTTAGTTTGTATTTGATTCAATAAATTTAAAAACGACTTAAGAAGCAGTTTTCCACAAAGCTGTTGCACTTCAAAACTATGTCACGGAAAATCCAATTGCAAACTAGCAAATACATGCTATTGAGAATTCCACTCCTCACAAAGGATGCGCAAGTAAAAATCGGTATGACAATAAATTCAGTTTGCTATTAAATACAATCAAATAGTCTTTTTTTGCTAAATCAGTACGTAAATTAAAAAGAAATCCCCATTGATGCACAATAGCCAAGGCATTTGAAATGCATCCGTACAATATACTGAATAACAATATCGATGAGCTAAAAAGTTACTCTCACGGAAAAATAATGAATTGGAACAAGTTGAATTGCACAAAAGCACACCGACTGCATAAAGGCGCTTCTACAGAACTCGGTTCGAATGTATTAAAATCGGTAATTTTTGTTCAATGAGTTAAGGCAAGACACGCACTCTTCCTTCGCATAATGCACAAAAATCTTCGAACATGTACATTTCTGCACTATTCAGTTTATGAATGGGTCGCAACATAACTAAAGAGCAAACATAAAATACGATGATCGGTCTCTCGAGTGTTCTTTACATTGTAATATGTTAAGAGTTTCGCCTCAAACTGAAGAGCTAGTATGTACATGCATTTTTGTACATTCATTCACCTTTTGTAAAGTTCATTCATTGGACCGTCGTCCTTTGTACATTAGTCCAGGCAACATATTGCTAAGGACACTGGAAACTATGGAATGCAGTTTCTTGTGCAACAAAACCGACATGGATGGACCTTTCGCACCTCATTCATTCACAAAAACCGTTCACCGTTTAGCTTCTTCTTCCAGCAAATCTGGCCTCTTCGATCCGTTGATGGTTTTTTTGGACAAAAAGTCGATTTCGATATTATGTAAAAAGACACAATAGAGAATAACTGCGGAGATAATAGCAGTTAATGCTGCAATTTAAAGCAATATAACTTTTAAGTAGCCAGAAATTTATTGACTTTTCTGGCCGCTTGTGTGTGCCTATGTGTTTATTGCGTTATTTGTCAAAATGATGTGTGTTCTTCCTCCATTATAGGTCCTCGTAAATATTCTACCATGTGCATTTTATGTTATTGATCAGTGAAAATGAGAATGAGCACGAACCGTACGCAACATTTTACACTGAATTAAACACAAAAGCATGTGTTAGAAATTCAAGTAGGACATGCATCGACATTCATTTTTCAATGGCTCGCACTAAACTGTTTGATTGCAATTCAAAGAAGACAACCCTGCCCATTATTAGTAATCCCTCAGTTTACTGCCAGGACATTGTGTTAATGAAAATAATCCTCCTGTTTGAAAGTGTTATACTTGCCGCAAAAGTCTAATGTTTGTTGCCGTTTACATTATGTCAGGCTATGCCGTGATTTATGATTTTGTGTTTTGGGATTTTTTTATGCGTTGCGGACTTACATATTATATGATTGCATCAAAAGGGTTTAGTAGGTGTCAAATAGTTTGGCTATATATGTCGGTAATAAATGTTGCGGAATGGTTTTACAACGTGTTGAAATTTGCGGTTGAATGTCCCATTGAGCGGTATGACCTTTGAAAATCTTCATTTTAATTACACATATTGACATTGGTATGTTATTGCTATATGCTACTGTTGAAGAAGTATGTGAGGTTATGGATAATAAGATTTGGGACAAGAGTTTGATGTAGCGAAAAAAAACAGTTTTATCACTATACTGTAATGCGAACTTGTACAGTTCTGTTAAATATTTTATTGTTCTGACAAGAAAAGAGTTCAAATTATACCACACACGCAATGGTTGATAAGAAATAAATAATTGTATTGTTTTAGTCCTTTGTTAGACCAAAGACTACATATGTAAAGAAAATAAATGCAAAAATTACACGAATATTCCTCCTAGACTGCCTGGCGACGAAGTTAAATCTTTTCTGTATTAAAGTAGATAGGTAAAGGACAAATTGTCAAAGGACTAAATTCGTCAAGCTTAACAGAAATTAGAACTAATTTCACACAAAAGCAGAAAAACAAGAATCATTGATACCTCTTGAAATAACAAATAATTCTCAAAGTCGAAATACAAATAAATGGTAAAATACAGCAAACATACAAATACACATGCTACTTCGAATTACACTAAAATGGTCCTTGAATTTGAAGGGCCCCGCAGCAGGGATAGATTGCAACAAAACAGCTCTCATACAAGAAACCAATAACAACAGTCATTTAATTTCACGACAATACCTTTGACTATATCATAATGGTTAGCGAAAAATGCATTCATGAATGGTAACGCAGCACCCTACCGATCCTGTGCCGTCGATGAAATTCAAGGGTCCTTCGGTAAAGTTAGGGATGAAAATCGGTAGGAGGAGCTCCGTAATTTAATTAACACACGCGTTGAAAAGAGACGGCAGCACGGAGCCCTTTAGTTTACCTTTGAATTTTCATAAACAATATCATTTTGGTCCTTAGCGTGTGTGTGCACTTTTTGTGCATTTTCAGTGCGTTTCATTTTATTTTTGTCGAAAAACATATGAAAGGGACAGATAAATAAATGTTTACTGTGCAAACATGAAATAGAAATATTGGTTGTTCGTCTGATCTAGGACATGTATAAATATCCATGTCCAAAAGGATCCTACATCAGTGCCTTTTTGCCAATCTGGTAGAGCAGTTCAACTAGCAATCATTTATTAGATCAAGCAATTTCCTTGGTTTGTCGATAAAATTCAAGTGAACTATTAGTGAACATCCCTTATTGAGGATTAAACAATAATTGTGTAATTAAAATTAACTAAAACAATATACAAAATGTCGCGCTCATTTCTGATGGATTCACTGTTGAGTGACCGCCCAATTAAAAATGAAAAATTGGATATCATTAGGGATGGCAGCCCAGTGCATGGATTAACAATGTTACCGTACCCAGCCTATTACGTCGGGAATTATCTGTTCTCCCTTGGAATTCAGCAACAACAGCAGCAGCATCAGCAACATTTCAACCACAATTTCATTAGTCGCTCACCAACTCATGATGATCATTACCACCCGGCCAGCCATCGTTATACGGAACTATTTAATTCACCACCCAAACGATCAACCAACTTTACAATTGATGAAATTACTTCGCCACGCCAGAGCCCATCAACGTCTCCGACACTTTCGCAAAACGGCAAGCGAAAGCACGAATCTAATGAATCCGATTATTCGGACTCCAGCAAACGGATTCGGACTGCATTCACCAGCACTCAACTGCTGGAGCTGGAGCGTGAATTCTCTGCCAATATGTATTTGACCAGATTGCGGCGCATTGAGATTGCCAATACCTTGAAGTTGTCAGAGAAGCAAGTGAAGATTTGGTTCCAGAACCGACGTGTAAAACAAAAGAAGGGAGATTGCCCAAGTCCTGGTAGTCAGTACAACATGGAACCGTCGGCTAATTCAGCACATGCGGGATGCAGTCAAAGTCGCAATCTTATGGGACGATGCGGTAGTGAATTTTGTTCAAATTAAAAACAAATTCACATGAAAGTCTTTGATTCTGATACTTGTAAATAATTGTAATTTAAACCACTGTACATTTTGTATAAAACATTAACTACACTTACAATTTTGTAATTAAATCTGGGTATTTTTATAAAATATATCAATTTTTAAATAATTCAAACCACCAATATTTTTATTTATTTCATATTATATGGAAGTTTTATTTTTCTTACATCAATCTAACGCTTTAATTATTCAAGAATTGAAAATTGACTCTAATTAGAAATATATTTTTTTAAATCCCTCTTATTTAGATTCATCAAGTTTTAAGTAATGTTTTTTTTCGTATTCGTTTGAAAGTTAATTTTATTAAAATAATTTATCTGAACATCTCCTATATAGGAATAAAATAAAATATATTAGGAATTTTCGTAACAATTGATAAATTCTGTTAAGAAAACACAACAAAAGGATGTATTTATAAATTTTAACTTTGTTTGAATGGATAAAGTCGACACGTGAAAATATAGAATTCAAAGTTTTTTGTTCAATAAGAATTTTAAAAGAAAGTTGAAACATTATTTAATTAAATCAAAGTAATTAAATTTTTGTACGAGAAAAACACTTTTATTAGTATTGAAAAAAGAAACAAAAAACAAGTAAAAATATGTCAGCGAATAAAAGTGTTATTTTGGCATACTCTGCATAAGTGTAATCGTTTTTTCTTCCCTGCGCATTAAGATATCCTCTTTATCGATTTCTAATCATACATAAATTTATATACTCATTCCCTACATACAATTAATACAAAAAATATGAACCCATCCAACCATTATCCTCATATAGTTAATAGTAGGTATAACAATAAGTTGTATTCATTGTAATAGAGAACAACCCCTTTCGCAGCACATTAATGTTAATAACTGTTTGTCCATTGTCAGGAGGATGAGGATGATGATAATGATATGTAACGGGGCAGAAGCGCACCCAGTGAGTAGCAAATGCATCAATTACACATCCATGTCGCTACATATTTTCAATTCATTCCAAGCATTGTTATTTGATTAGCGGTTTTCGGTGGTAACAACTCACATGTAGGGGACATTCATGTTTTGAGTATACGAGTCTATTTGTTTGTTTGTCAGTCATGTTAAAATAATCCTTCTTCCTAAGTTTGTTACACGGCAACGAAATGGATTATGGAGAGCGAGTAGGAACGCAACTGCTCGAGGGATGGGCAGAGGTTGGTACATATAATAAGTTTCCTGTTAGAATTGAATTGAAAAATGGCTTCCAAAGTTTGCACAGTGGTCAGTGACCAAATCAGTTCAAAAATGAAATTGGTCTGTATTTTTGTTGTTTATTTGTTTTCATACGACAATTATATTGTTTACAATTTTCAATTTTCCGTTTTTTGGAAGATTGATTTCAAGCTAGCAATACCAGGCTGTGTGTAAAGTCGATTTGCGTACGATATAAATAAATTTATTAAAATAGAGTCTTTTATCATGAACTC
>JANSTS010006086.1:37246-51456 GCA_026546915.1 Sylvicola fuscatus | reverse complement strand
AAATTTCCGTGCTTATGGGCACTAGGAGTTTCAAGTATACTTTTCATAGTAAACACAGATTTTTTAATTTAAATTTAATATATTTCGTTTAAATTAACTTGAAATCAATTCGTACACATTTACAACTTAGAACTTAGGTAACTAGACATATGCGGATTAAAATCGGTAAAAAAATCAAAACATTAAATTATCAAGCACAAGAAAAACGTTGGGATGAACAATTCAGTACAAAATATTATGCATTTTTCAAAACAAAAATCAAATGAGTTTTTAAGAACCATACATATGTAAAGAATTAATACTGAACCAAGAAAAACCATTTGAAAAACATATTCCGGATGCATCCAATGACATTCTTTAGGAAATTGGATAGTAAACAAATAGTTAAATTATTGTAATTAATATAAATTTCACAAAACAATGTCAAAATTACGTAAACGTGTTAAAGGCACAAGGATTACAGAAACTTTAATCTCAACTTTAACTGACGGCCAAAGATGCTGCTGCCACACAAATTCTTTCCATGAGCAGAAAACCAACACTATATGGCAAATCGATAAATGTGTCAGAATATTCGTTTAGATTCGTTCGATTTCTTGCGTTTTCGTTAAAATGTGTTGGTTTTAACCATCATTAGAATATTTTTCTTTTCAATTAATCTATTTGTCATTAAATGATTAAAAATCGTCCAACTGACTGAAGGCGCTTTGTAGGAAAATGACTTACGTACATACTAGATGACTAGACGCTCCGTGATCTATTGTTTCGTCTTTAAATGCATCAAAACATTTAAATGGAGTTTATTGGCCGTGTATGATGGGCCATAACTGACTTATGAGTAGTGATTTAAAAATAAAAATAAAGAAACAAATTCGTTTTTATGTCCAGCGACTAGAGGTGGCTGCCAAGTTTTCTAGTCTCTCCGAGCACTCTGCAATGAGTGAAGGTGCCTGCAGTGTAGAGCGAATGTTTCCATTTAACGATGTAAGTGAGCTTGCTCCTCGAAGATGATCACGGCAAGGGGGCGACTGAGATGTTATGTGATGGCGAGACAGAGGCTGAATTGATGTTGTCCAGTGATTTGTTGAAGCTGAAGCTGATCGTCTAAAATTAAAATTGAAATCATTTTTATTTTTTTATTATTAATTTGTTTTTCTTGCCTTGGTAATATTTGCTGGCGATTTCTAGAGAAAAGGGAATGTGCGCCAATTCGTTTGCTGGATTGCCAACGCTTCATTATGAATTTCATTCGTTCAACAGCAATTACTGTCAACACAATAGTTCTGTCGATAAAAAAAAAGATTCAATAAGTTTTTAATTATTTTTTTATAATAATAAGTCTACCTAAACGTTTTTCTCTTTTTCTTTGTCCTTTCTGCATGATTTATATTGAGCATTTGAAGAGCTCTTGTTTCATTTTCCTGATAACTTTGCAATGCTATCAACAAATAACGCTTTTGGTGAACCAATGATTTTCGGAAGCTCTCCACCTTTAAATACTTTCCGAAAAGATGATTGGCACGTTCCTCAAGCTCCTGGCAATTGCACGTATTACCAGTAGCCGACTCCAGTTCGTACACTCGTTTTTGAAGTCCCCTTCGTTCTTCTGTCAAAAAGTGCAATGTCTCAGCTAATTGGCGGTTCTCGCGGGAGTTCTCCAACAAAAGAGTGTTCATCTCTTTAAGCTTTTGCAGAAATTGCTCAGGTACTTGACTGTTTCCAGAGAGATCTTTTTCCAATGTTTGGGTGAGACGAATTTCACGCTGAGCACTTCGCTCCAAATCACCCCGCAGTGATTTTATTGTCGTCAACAGCTCTGTCTTTTCGTGCTCAATGTCAGTCAATTTTTTCTCCAACTCTTGCAACTCTGTGGGATCAGCTTTACGACGGTGTAGCCGCCTTGATTCGGCTTCTTGCAAATTACTGATGCGTGCCTCGAGGCTTTCAATTTCCTTAGCATTTAATTGTAGACGCTCCTGAGCGTGTTCATAATCGCTCTCAATCAATTGCTTATCGGCAATCAGACGATCCATTTCCTTTTTAATTTTCGAGCCATATTCCCGTTGGTCCTCTAACTCTTTAATGAATCGATCCTTTTCTCGTTCAAGTACCTTTTTCAAGTCATCCACACGTTCTCGCTCACGCTCATTTTGCGATTGCAATAATTTTATTTCGCTTTGCAGGCGACCAATTTGTTCACTATCGACTGCTAACTTGCGCGGCGACTCTGTGGGTGATTTCATCTGAAGCACACTATTTTCACGCGATTTGCTACGCTGCAACACCACAAATTGTGTTGTCAAGCGATCCACTTTGTCACGCTCCTCGTCCAATTGCTGCTGCAGTGTAGCCTCGCTGTCAAGAGCAGCCTCTAAACGAGTGCGAATCGCTTCAATTATGGTGGCATCCTGTTGCTGTATCGAACCAGAGTGTTTTTTTTCCTCGTCAAGCAACGCCTGCAGTCTGACGCAGTTTGTATGTTCAATATCAAGCTGCTGCTTCAGTGTTGCCAGTTCATCGTTTTGCTTCTTAATTTTGTTATCTTCATCGGAACTCAATTCATCACTTTCGATTGCCTTCAGGATGTTGGAATCTAATTGTGCAGAATAATTTAATTCCTTTTCCATCTTCTCCTCCATCTCTTCTAAGGAAAATGGTCGGGATGTTGCCTGTTCCTTTAACCGCGTCAACTCCACCTCTAATTCATGCATATAAAGCTGGCATTTCTCATAATTAATCATCTTCTCGGACAACTCCTCTTTGGTCACGCTCATTTCACTCTGTAACTTTTCAACTTCGGCCTCCATTTCATTCAGTTTGCTTTTGTATTTTGATTCATTTGCAGCATAATTAATAGCATCTTTATCTTTCTTTGACAATAGCTCATCCTTTTCGTTGAGTTTTAATTTCAGCTCATTTATCTCACGCTCTAATTGAAGCATCATTTTTCCGTTTTCATTAGTTTCATCATTTTTGTTATGGTGTTGCTCCCATTTTACACGTAATTCTTCATTTATCATTTTCAGTTCACTTAATTCCTGAGTAGTTGATATTCTAAGTTTTTCTAATTCAGATTCTTTTTGAGACAAACTGGCAATTAATTCAGAACGCTCCTTTTGATCATTCGACACTGACTTAGAAGCATTATCTTGAATAAACTGTATTTGACTTTGTAATGCTAACTTATCATTAGATAATTTATTCAACGAATCTGTTTTTTCGGTTAGCTGTGCATTAATTTTCTGCAATTCTGTTTTTAGATTTGCATTTTCTTGTTGCAAACATTCAATTGATAATTTTAATCGAACTAATTCAGACTTGCCAGCCTCAACGTCAGCTTCTTTTTTATTTTCTTCTTGATCTTCATCTTCCTCGTGGATTTCTTCAATAAAGGCTGATTCGCGCTGCAAAGTCGGTGCCTCTAATGGGCTTTCCAACGAGAAATGAATTTTTCTCGGAATTATAGAAAATTGTGAGGAATTGTTTGCATCTCCTGGTCGGATTGACGATAAATCAGTTTGAAGCATGCTTGGTTCTGTGGGTGCTCGATGGATAGACGACCCAGCAGTTGCTTCATTTGATGGAAGTGCGTGAATGCCGGGTGTCTCATTCCGCGAGAAATATTTAGGTGAGTCCTAATAAAAAGTACAAACATTTTTTTTTTTTTAATTTCATTAAATAACTAAGTTTTAGGTAATCTACAATAACATAATTATAATAAACTTAATATGTTGGCATTATTCTATTTTAAGATCAAACCTCAATGTTTGTCACGACGCAAACGCTTCCAAAAAAGAAGGGCTTCCCAAATAGTTTTAAATTATGTTAGTTAAACTTGCATAAATTTTATCAAAATTTAAACTTACCATAGTCTGCATTTCCATGCGAATAACATCATTACGTGCACTGACAGCAGCCCGTCGATCAACATCAGGCTCATCATAATCAGAGATAGACACGACATCACTCAGCGTTCTCGCACTCACCTTGCCGTTTTCGTTATTTTCTTTGTTTTGCAACTCACGCAACTCATTTTCTTTTAACATCAACTGATCACGCAAATGATCCATTTCTTCATTTTTGTCAGCTAGCATGGTCTCCATCAAATCTGGCAATGCCAATTTATTGATCATGTCATTCTTCATTTTCTCCTTAAGCCGTTGATTCTCGTCGATTTGTTGCTTGAGCTCACTCTCCAGCTTAATGATACGATTATCGTTGACACCGCTAGCCAGTTCTGTTTCTTGTTTGTCAATAATCTCTTTGCTTTGTTGTAGATGGGAGCGAAGAGTTGCAATTTGCTTTTCGCGTGAGGCAAGTGTTTCTTTGAGATTTGATAACTCAGATTGAAGATCATGAACCCGCACAGTTAGATCAGAGGTACCCTGCCTATGCAGTTCCTCGGCACGATGGCGTTGCTCATCGAGGCGAGTTTGAAGTGTTGAGATACGCGTTAGTTGTTCAGTCATTCGATCCTGGAGGATGTCACGTTCGTGCTGCAACTCCTGAAACAAAATATATTGCAATTTGCATTAACCCAAATTAACACAATGAGGCTTATGATGAAATAAAATTGATTTTCTTAGCGGGTGTTCCTTTTCTGAACAAAACGAATGCATTATCTGCCGTCAGGAACAGTAGAAATTGGATGCCACTCAAGTGGAAATGTTGCGACCCGCACGTGTTTCTGTCGCTGCGCATGAAATTCATGAATTTATCCATATTTTACGTACTTCCCTGATGACGACAATAATAATTAGATGACAATAACATCCTGTGCACTTTAACAAGATACCGCATGTAATGTTGTACTGGCATGTGGTGCAAAAGCACAGAGTTTCATATGCGCGTAGGTAAATTAAATGTTTAAATTTAGTTTTAAAAGCAGCCACGCGCTTTTCAAATTCAACTAATGCAATTGTGCAATTCGATTATTTTACTTACACATTCTAATTATACCTTAGAACAGAAATAACAATTCGTAAACAACACTACCCTTTTATCTGCTTTACTTAAAAGATGTATTTTTCAATCCACAAAATTTGGTTTGTTATTGTTTATTTTATCTGTTATGTGTGGGGCTGACTTGCACTATTTTTCGTTGCATTGAATGCTGCATGCATTATAGTGCAGACTAATAGAGTAACAACGTAAGCGTCAATTGTGTAATTGCAGTGTAGATTTGAATTTTCCGGTGAATGAAGAAATAAGTAGAGAAAGTGGAGAGAGAGCACATTATGAGTTCAACAACCCAATCAAGAACATTAAAAATTTGTTTAAAAATGAAGTGAAAGGATGCACGATTAGGAAATTCAAACATACCGCCAATTCCATTTTTTCGATTTTCATTTGAAGATTTGTTTGTAATTTTTATCGTTTCTTGAATATTTCACTTTATTGTATCACATTTTTCGTACGCTTATAAACGTTTTTTTTTTTTGGTAAATTAAAATTTTTAAACACAAATTAGCTCAAATCAAAGAATTTCGATTTTGCGCTGTGATTGTCATCTGAGAAAATGTTTCACTTAAAAGCAAATGAACTAAGATAAGTTATCTTGAATGAAAAATAGATCACATGTATTTCACCCAGCACTAATAAATTTTTAAGATGTAAAATGAAACAAAAAATTATAAACAAAAATTATTTTCGGCAAAAGAAGCGAATTAATCTCACAAGCCGCTGATTGTTTCAATGTCAGCCAAATAAATTCAAATGACATGAAATCACCAACACACGAGTCTTTATTTCAATCAATTCACCAAATTGTTAACACAGCGACTATTTTCATTTGTGTAAATAACACTTTTGTATTATTGCATAAAACTATATTTAAATTATATCATTGTCAATACTTTATACAATTAACTTTAATATTCATATTGTCTTCTCAACTCAAACATTTTCTTAGCACGACTGATCGGCAAATAAAAAATGGTTTAAACACCAACTGCACTTAAACAAAATTCAATTTATCATAATCGCATGAAAAATAACTTATTAAACAGATTATGGTTGCAATTTCTCCGAAAAGCCTTGGATGAAGTGCAACGACCAAACTGACGCACGCAGTTGATCGCATCGTACTGATCGGCAACCATCGCGAGTCGCGACGCGTCGTTACTTGTAATATTAAATTGAAAGTTCTTATTGTAGATCACAAATGATGTTGAATAAAACTGCACATGTGTGGAGGCAAACACATGCAGTCGCTCATGTATTTAAAATTATCTCACATATATTAAGATTGTGGGATGTGAAGACTGAAGAGTATAGCACGAATTACGCATGTACACATATGTAGCTTAAACTTTCACGCACGTTTTAAATCGTAAGCGTAACTTGTATTTCGAAGTTCGTAGCCTAAACAGATATCTTATATATAAGCTTATATATTCAAATAGGACTTTTAAGTGTGAGTGTGTTAATCTTTAAGACGGTCGTCTTTCAAAACATACATTATATGCGAAATAATACAGATTGTTCTGTGACGAAACAAAGCGATAACAAACTTTTATGTATATTTCTAAGCTCTTTTCTTTTCTAAACGTCGTATTTGTGGAAATTTGTGTTCTGTTCTTTGTTTTTTCTTATAATACGAGTGCATCACATACCAAACAAAATCAGGAAGACAATTTACCGTTGAAAAACACAAAAACACTAAAATATCTCACAAAGAATGTTTATCCCACCCACAAATTAAAAGATTTTCACATAAACACGTTGTGAATATTTAATTCTACCAGACATCTGTCTGACAATGACCTCCATTCATAATTCGTTGTGATGAAAATCGGGACCAAAGTTTCTAACAAAAAAGACCAGACATTAACAAAAAAAAATTATAGTAAAATGCCAAGTGCCTTCAATCAAAAAATAGATTTTTTCACATCACTCAACAAAACTGCCTTAATAATATAAATCGGGTAATGCTGTGTAGTGGCCACTCAACTTATAGTACATATATGTACAAGTATATCCTTAAACAAAGCCAACAACGTTTGGCTCTGAGCCACAAGTTTCATCGCCCCACACAATATTTTGACAAAATTTCCAAATTTAAATTCAAACACACTAAAAAACATACGATAAAATGGATGATTCTTACCGTACAGCCGGCACGAAGTCCATGAATCTGCATTTCTAGATCCTGTATCCGCTTAATGGCCGCCCCCTCAGCGCGTGTGTGCTTCGCCAATTTTTCAGCGATTCTCGCTACTTCATCCATTTGTGTGGTACGTGGCGACGATATTTCAATTGGTGGTGCCTTTTGACCTTTTACAGAGATTGATACATCCTCAGACGGGCTACTACAGGATTCTGAACAAACTGCAGAATGTAACTGCTCGAGAGTTTTTGTCTTCTGATCCAACGTTTCTCCGATGTCCTTTAACTGGATTAAAATTGAAATCATTTCATTATAATTGGGGAGCATTGGAAAAATCAAAGAAATCTGTACTTGTTCAGTTATTTGGGAGTAAATTAAACTTTGCTCAGCACTGGGACGTGCATTTTTCAACTGTTCCTCAAGATGATTTATTTTCTCTTGGAAAATTGGCGTAGCTTCATTTTTGAAGCTCTCCATCTCCTGTTGCAAAGATTCGTTTTCTTTGCTTTGTGTGCTTAGAGATGACTTTAATTCCTATTAAATTAACCGTAAATAAATTAGTGTTTTGAAAATATTAAAATATACAAACAAACACAATCATTAAAATTACATAAAATAAAAACGATAAATGAGTATGATTGCGTAACAAATAGAGGAAAATATCTATGGATTGATGAATATATGTTTTACCTTTAACTTCTCCACTAAGACGAGCTCATTATTGACTCTTCCCTCTACTTCATTTTCCAATCCGGAAATTATTTCGCGAAGCACAAAGATTTTGTCAATTGAAGCTTTTAAATCGCTTTTAAGCTTCTCAGACTGCTCTTCATACACTTCAATGCGCGAATACAGTTCCTTGATTTCGTTTTCCTTTCCTTTAAACTGATTGTAACATTGATAAATTGTAAAATACATTCACTCATTAAATAAAGCAGTTAAATAAAGGCATGCAAAACATATTAATAATAATTGCTTGCCATAAAGTAAACATACAATAGATAAGGTATTTGCCAAAATGTTTCTAAGATACTCGTACCCATATTTTTAACTCGTTGAGGGAGCTTTTTTTTATATAAATAAATAAACCTTATTCAAATAGTAAATACAAAAAATAGTTTAAGCTCTTATGATTACGAAAAATTGTCGCATACACATTTGCCGTACAAAAAAAGCATTTATGGGTCGCTAGTCTTAAACTCGGAAATACTAAAAATTCAAAAAGTATTTAAACAATCTCGAAATACTTTATACTTACTTGCGTAGCAAAGAGGGACTTACTAAACGAGCATGATGAACAATTATTAATTATCATCTATCATATCGATTAGTGTTATCCCAAGTATTTTGTACAAGTGCATGATTAATATTTGTTTTGATAATTTGTAGTGCAATCCAAATTGTTACGTTTTGTTTGTAGAAGTGCATTTGTGGGGTGAAAATACAAGAAGCATTAGTGTTTTGATGAAATGGTAAGATAATTGGATTAATGAGGGTTCGGCGCAGGAAATCAAAGAAATAGAAAAACAATTTTAAAAAAGAAGAGTAAAACTTCGAAACGAACCTCCTTGGTAATCAGATCAAAGGAAATTCGCTCTTTATCGCGGTCGCGCAAAGTCTCCTTGAGCCGTTCAATCTCTTTTGTGAAATCGTCACGCTCGAGCTCACGTTCGGCGGCCTGTTCCTCCAAAAACTGACGGGTAGCCTTTAACTGTTTGTCGGCGGCAACAATCTAGTTGGAAGGGTTGGTAGTTTTCGTATTGGTCGTTATGTTAAACGGATAAAAAGCATTGATATATCTAACAAAGCAATTCAATACTATGATGCAATTAAATTAAATAACACTAAAACTATTAAGTTATTGAAAGGTGCTTGGGTATGTTTTGGAAAATGCAAACAATTACGTGCAGTCATGAACAATGACTCTACAAGATGTCTAAAGAAATCTTACGAAAATAAAATAAAGTGGTAACTTCTACACAAAGAAATAATATTTAATGATCTAGTGTAATCAAAACAAAACATTCACAAAAATAATAAAATTCTGTTTGAACTAAGAGACGGCCGTACATTTGGCATTTAAGTTTAGTGATGATAAATTTATAGATTTTCTTATATTCAAAATTACTGAAATGAATTATTACGATTATTTGTTTCAATCGATTTTTTTGTATGTACTTGAAAAATTATTATAAAGTGCTTTAATGATGTAATATCTAGAGAGATAGAAATAATGTTAAAAATAGAAATACGAGTAATATTAAAAAGAAAAGTGTGTCAATATTGCGAAACAAGGAAAAAGAAAATAGCGATGGGTTCATATGTTTTATGGTGTTGTTCACGTTAAGAATGGAAACTTATGAAGGTAAAACATAGTTATGTACAAAAATGATGATAAATATTTACCACCACAATTTGCGGAACAAAAAAATAGCATGGCAGATGTATAAAGAAAACTTGTTGTACAGCAAATGAACATTTTAAATTACCTTTTCACAGTTTACACTGTGATCAGACATTGGCGATGTTTTGGATTGAATTAATTGCATCTGCCGACATACATATAAATAAATAAAAAGAAACAATACAGGAATTCCGTTTTTAACATGATTCACAAAAATGCATTTTTGGTTGTTTATATAATATATGAAAATGCCTAGAGAAAGTACAAACAAAAGCGCATATATTGGGTTAATCTCGTTAAAAATCAAAGAAAAAAGGTATTTTTACTAAATAATTAAAAAGCGTAAAAACTATGACGAAATCACTGATGCAAATTGCACTACAAATATCAAACCAGAATTTTCGAGGACAGCAACGAAACAAGTAAACAGCAACATGCCATGTAAGCAAGTAAAAAATGAAACAAACCTGAGCCTGCAGATCATCTTTATCCTTCTTTCCCTCATCGACAACACGTTCACCCTCGCGACAAAAATCTTCAACCAACTGCAACAACACCGTTGTACTATCAATTGTGTTATTGGGCGAAGCATTTAATAAATTTCGCGCCCTGTCCTGGAGCTGGGAAAAGGACGTTGCAGCGGATTTTTTCTGTCTTGACGGAGACTGCAACTGACTGATTCCATAACCTTCACTGTAGTCTTCTTTGTTCTCGAAATGCTCCCTCAACGAACCCAACTCTTTGGTTAGCTCATCATTACGTTTAACTAACACGATTAATTGCTCCTGAATCGTTCGCTTTTCATTCTCAGATTTAGACAAACGGTTACGCAAATCATTTAATTGAAGTCCCAATTCGCTGCCAATTAAATTCGACTCGATCTGGTCATTTAAAGCCATAGCAGGTAAACTGTTGACTGCTTCGTCGGCTTTCTTAATTGGGGAAGATTCAATGCATGAAAATGACCGTTTTGTTTTACTCTTTAACCCGTCTTCCTCTTCACAACTGTCACCACTTTTATCGCTCTGAACTTTTCGCAAGTTCTCTGACATCACCAACAAATATTCGGCTTCGTTTTTCAATTTGTCCAAACATTCCATCAAGTTGAATTTGTCAGCCTCAGTCACATCTGTTGATTGCGAAATGTAGCCGATAAATGACGGATCTTCGATAAGTGTCAAAATTCCAGATACATCCGGCACTGATTTCAACCATTTTGAAGCCGTTGACATGTTCATTTGCTCCAAATCCTCTTTAATTGATGTCTGCATGATGCCATTGCGACGGAGCTCCTCGTTAATTGTCTGGTTAGCATCGTCTTCACAGTTGGACACACTTTTGGCCAACTCGGATACAAGACAACGGAAGGTGTTGGAGAGTTCGCGTAGGTTGTCCCTGTGCAGAAATGCAATAAAGAATGTGAAAAATTGACATTATCACAATATTTAAAACAAACTAACCGTTCTGACACAATTTGATTTAGGTCGCGGCATTGATCGAACGTTGAATTCCTTCGCAACTTCCGGTTGATTTGTTTTTCAAAATCGTTTTTCATCTTTGCCATCTATATACCGGATAAACATAATTTCATAATTTAAAAAAACGCATGAATACTGCTTGTGATAAAAGCTCTTACCTCATCTTTATGTTTAATTTGAAGCTGTGCAATTTCTAGTTGACTCTTTGCTGTGAATTTCTCCCGCAATAGAATCAACTCTGGCGGCCAATGGCTATCGTCAATTGAAGTTTCTGATAGTAAAGCCTGCAATAGACACAAAGGCGAAAGAATTGTAAGATGATTTCTTATCTTCACTCAATTAGATTCTTGCAACGGTCGTTTAAAAAATATTTGTGAGCGCTCTCGCGTCTACAATCTTTCTCTCTCCATTTTTATGGACAAACAAATTGCTTTAATCAAATTAAAATGAACAGATAAATTTGTGTATTTGGCCGTTACAGAAAGCCGAGTGGCGTTTGTTTACTGGATTTTCTTGATGATTGGCTCAGTTAGTATTAGATAAAACATTTTAAT
Source organism: Sylvicola fuscatus (assembly GCA_026546915.1). Lineage (NCBI taxonomy): Eukaryota > Metazoa > Arthropoda > Insecta > Diptera > Anisopodidae > Sylvicola > Sylvicola fuscatus. Next base: position 39,912 of record JANSTS010006086.1, on the reverse strand, counting down.
TATGTAGAATAAACATATTAGAATTATCTTAATGAGCAACAATGTTTTTATTTTTATTCGGCCATAAGTAAAATAGTTTCAGATAAAATTTCGATTACGTATTTAAAGTGAAAACCGCTAAATTAAACATAATTAATACTTATGAAATCATTCGTTAATGAATCATATGAATATAGCGGAATTAAAAGGGAATATGAATTGATAAATAAACAATGCGAACGTTTGTTAAAGTACTTTCAACGCGTTTTATTCTTACAAATAGATGCATCGTTTGAGATGAGCATCATATCCTCTTTCTGTGGCTCCCAAAACAAAACAAAGCCGGATGCTGTGTTTCATTGGAAAGCATTTCATTAATTCTATTCATGAACGTAACGAACATTTTCAGCATGAGAATAAAGAATACTGCAGTGTTAATGAATAACAGAAGAATACGCAGAAACGTTGGTTTACTAAATTACGCCCTTTGTGTGAGGCAAACATCGACGAACATCATATGTTTAAAAACGCCACGTTGACAAACTAAATTAATTTTTAAAAATACTCGCTCCCCTAAATGCATGCAGGGCGGAAAGAGAATTTATTTATGGAATGCATTTACAGAATAAGGACCGAAACAAATACAAACTTTTTGATTTACGCATAACGGGCAGATTAAGGGATAAATAAATGTTTTGTTTAAAATGTGTCTCCTTAAATACACACGAGCTTAAGAACTTAGACAAGTTCAAAGAATATGGCTGATTGATCTTGCATTGTTGCACTCGCATGGATAACATAAATTGCATTAAAGTGCATTTCTTAGCAAATCTTGTTTTAAACGGAAATTCGTTTATGGGATTTATTGCTTGTGATAATTAAATTAAAAACCATTAAAGCTTATCGCGGACATTATACAGATGCAGTTCTTGAGAGTTGAATTTCTGGGAAATGCATTTAGTTTGTTTATACACAATTTCCGTCAATATGCAGAGTATAAACCAAAAGTACTATATAAAATATATAATAGAAAAAGACTTTCTTGCGTTATTATAATGATGTCATCGCTTTTAATTGCAATGGTACATGTTATCATTTCTCATATTGTGGCATATGTCACAACTTTTTGAATATTGAATTTCACACATGCCTGGAAGCTGTGAAATTGTGTTAACGCCAACCAATTAGTACTAAGTAAAATCAGCATTACACTCTGAAATGTTCGTTAATAAATAAATCGTTACACAAATTAATTGCATGATGTTAATTAATAAACACAAAAAAAATAATATACCTTTAGAAGGATATGCACTATTGATTTTATATGCTTAAAACCAACCATCCACTTAATTTAATATTTAACTTAGATATATTGTATAAATAAATGTTTTTTTAAAATAGATTCACTTATTTTATAACAAATAAAACGATTTTAATATGTTTTTAATTGCGTAAAAGTCAAGATATGTTGACACCGTCCTTACTCAACAATTTAGTATATATATTAATATTCCATCGTGGAATTCTCTTTCACAATTATAACTTTTCAGCACCGCACTAAATATATTCCACAAAAATTAAAAATATAAAGCACGCAATAGTCAGAAGGAGAAAATGCCCACAAACGCGACGAACTTCTCATCATCTGAACTGAAAATTGACTGAACTGAGTGTGGAGCACCGAAATAGAACTTGGCTCAATCGGTTGGCGTTGTCCCGAGAGTTCGTGTCGCTTAGGACAGTGTTCTGTTCTTGTTACTTTCCCCCAAAGCATCATACACACAACAACCACACTAGAGCAGAACCCGTAGCATAAGACGAAGCATAAGAGCACCCAGAAAACTAAAAACTATAACAATAATAAACGCCGATGCTATATAGACATCTGTGAACTGTGTGTGAAATAATCAGAATCAGTCAGGCGGGTGAGGTTGGGACTTGTGTTCAGTTTTTGCCCGATAGTTGAGTTGATACCCTGTGATTAGGCGGGAAAAATACAGTCGTACACATCGCCGCGTATAAAACGCAACACTGTTGTGTGACGCGTAACGCAGCTAGCAGCATAGAAAAAGCATATAACCCGCTGCATACATAAATTCAGTTACACATTTAGATGCTAATAAAACATTCAATTTAATTAAAGACACACGCCTTGTGAGTGAGTTTTGGTCGCAATGGTGCTGCCGGTTAGGCAATGCACGCAAGATGCTGTGCGGACATCTACGGCCACATGTGTGGGCGACTGTTCTTGGGATTGACAAGTTATGCGCGTGTGGACTTTCCATACATTGTTTACATTAAACGGTGACAAACTATTTAATGCACAAATTCGGTGATTTATCGGTTGGCCTCAATTTCTAGATAATTTGATTGATTTTCGATCGCAGCCAGTTCAGACATGTTCTTAGATGTCTCACCACTGGTGGAATTAAAGGCACTATAAATTACTTTATTAAGAGAAAACGTGCAATTGAATTATAAATAAATGCACGTACATGCGATTCGTTCACGAATACCACAACCTAGCGAGGATATTTTTGGCACACGCACAAACATTTTTGGAACCCTTTCAAATTCTGTATTCATTCCTAACATGATTTGCGAAAGCTATACATAGGATAATGGAGACAAGCTAACTCACAACATAAATATAAACGTGGCTTCTTATCGTGTCAAAACAAACAATC
>JANSTS010006086.1:0-37146 GCA_026546915.1 Sylvicola fuscatus | reverse complement strand
CTAACTCACAACATAAATATAAACGTGGCTTCTTATCGTGTCAAAACAAACAATCAAAGTAAATTAAGGTTTAGATAATTTTGTAGACCAAAATATTATACATTTACATGTACAATTCTTTATAAGAATATGATAAACCATTTCATATGTCCTGCAGCGTAGATTTTGGTTTGGAAAAAAACGTTTTTGACCGAGACATTTTAGGCAAAAATATCAGAAAATTACAGGTTTGCATAAGGTTTGCACAAAACAGGCGTAAACATAATTTAAAAGTCACGAAGAACATAAAGACCACCCCCAAAATAAAATAAAATTTAATTAAATTAGTAACAACAAACAGATAAACTGATCACACATAAACGAAGAAAAAATGTCCATCAAAAACAAAGAACCAAACTAACCTGAATTTGAAGTTCCAATTCATGGATGATATCCGTTTTAGCCATCTCAACTTGCTGCTTCAACCGATTTTCATATTCGGCCACAATTTCAGTCAACTCGACCAGTTGTGCGTCATTGTTAGTAACATCTTTTAGTTCCAAAGGGGATGCGGTACAACTTTCATTTGCTGGATGCTGTGTATATGCATTGTAGTGTTGGTGTTAGATATGTTATCAAAAATAGTATACAATAGAGTTTGGTCGTGCAATAAATAGAAGGAAACCAAAGAAGCACGATTATTTACAAAGAAAATCAAAAATAAGAACACCGATAACTAAAATCTAATGAGCAATCAAATAATTAAGGTCTGCCTCACAGATACCAAAGGCGTGCTGCTGCTAGCAAAAATATACACTGTAAGCACTGGGATTTACCATGAACTCGTCGTCCGCGTGGTGCGACTCAAATCGTTTAAGTCTGTCTGACAGTTTCTTGAAGGCTGATTCGTGTGACTTACAGATTTCGTTGATTTTGTTTTGATAAAATTCCTTAATTTCATCAATAGTTTGCTCAGGATCCTAAAAAGAAAACAAAAAACACAATACACTGAGTAAACTGTCATTTATCTTTGCCTAAACTAATTACCTTCTCGTCTTCATTGCCTGCCTTCTGTCCAATGCTTGTTGGTGTAATCTTTCTGTGCGTTGGGCTAGCATACAATTCTTTTCCTTTAACCCGCTTTGGACTGTTTTTCTCAATGCTCTTTGCCTCCTCCTCAGGAAATTCGTGCTCTGACATATCAGAGCTGGTATCATTCGAATGTCTCTTTGAGTGTTGTGAAAATATGTCTTCGGAATATTGTTTCTCCAATTGAACACACTTTCCCTCAAAGTACTTCCTTAATTCCTCTACCTCTTTTTCATGCAACATTTGCATTTCTTTTGATCGGCTCTTTTCCGTTTCTAACTGATCCATGACAATTTTTATTTCCTGGTCGTGTTTCATGTTAGCCTTTTCCAGCTCTTCACTGAGCATATCATCAAATTTCTTTTGAACCATAAAAAAAATGCGCAGCTCTTCAGTTGTCAAATATTTCTGGAAGTTTTCAATCTGCTTGGAGGCTGGTACATGCTCAAGATCGTAATTGTACTCGAATTGACGTTCTCTGGAGTTACGATGTGATCGATTGTCTTCAACATCGGTAGGAATTCGATCAATGTCTTCGCCTTCCTCACTTTCGCTCACTAAATCAATTGAAATATCCGAAATTCTTTGACTTTCATGATCCATTCGACTGGAACGCGGACGTTTAATCATTTCCATAGTATCAGCTAACTGTTTGCGCAATATTGCCACCTCATTCGCCAGTCTGGTACCATCACTTTGAAGACGCTGCCTTGAATCAACCGATTCTTTTAATGATTTGGTCAAATCATTGATTATATTGTCACGCTCTTGAATTTCTCCATGGAAGTCAAAAAGTTTAACCAGCTCGTCTTGATATCCTTTGTACTCTGTGGACGTTGTGGTTGTAGTTGTTGATTCACGACCAGAGGAGTTAGGAATATCCTTTAAAGAATCTTTTTGTTGATCTTTAAGCGAATCTCGATGAGACAAAGCACCCAACTGCATACTTAGAGCTGATAAACTTATATCCTTTCCAGAAACGACTTCATGCAACTCCTTAACTTGAGTTTCCAGTGTCTCTATCATATTTAAATTTACCACTTGTTCTTTGTCTTCCAATAAATTGGCTTCCGTCGGATCTGCTGGAGAGTTATGACCGCTTTGAGGAGATACTGTTTTAACATCCAATTGCTCTTCATTTTGTTTGAATATTTGTCGCAGTTCTTGTCCCTTCTCAATCAAATCTTTCGAATTTTCGATGTTATAAATATTGACTTGGCCCATAGAAGAATCTTCGGTTTTTTCGGACACTTCTGAAATATCTTCAAGTGCTTCTTTTGCGTCATCTATTCTCGACATTGGCTTAATATCAATAGGGGTTTCTTCAACATCGTCAAATGAGCAATCTTTGGGCAAACGCACTTTTGAAATTTTCTGCTCTTGAGTCTGTTCGGCTAACTTGTTTCGTAAATGTAAAATTCCATCACTCTCACTTGAGTTTTCAGATTCTGTTGGTTCAATATTAACAGTTGCACTCCTAAATGCCGCTTTAATTTCGAATTCGCGATTATCCTTTTCTACTTCCACCACTTTCTGCTCGACAATTTGGTCGACTTCAATTGAATCACCAAGAATCATGTTTATTTGCTTCTCATTGTTAATATCAATAATAGGATCCAATGAGCTCAAATTTCCAAAATCAGATTCATCATGTGTGTTCCGATTTGAGATTTCCCCTTCCAGTGCGTTAACATCTAAGCTATTAAATATAGGCGGCGTCACTTGAATAGAATGCTCAAAGTGTGCATCTTGACTGCGAGTCTGAAGCTCTCGAACATTTGGTTCAGTTTGGTCCTCCTGTATATCAGAAATGTCATTTGTGGTACTTTGGCTATTAGGCTCGTCGACTGAACCTCGTCGCTTTAATTCTTCCAAACTGATTTTGTCGTCGTTTATTAAAACAATGTCTTCATTGCGAAACGGAGAAATATCCTTTGATTTTTGTTTACTACTTTTTTTTGTGTTACTTGCTTTGCCATCACTTAACTTCGCTGATTTTCCACTTAAGTTGTCACCCACTTTAAAATGCTCTACAAGAGCAGCACCAGAGAGTTTATCATCCAAATTTCCGAATTCACTTGTCTCAATGTCAAACAGTTGTCGCCGTTTTTGCGCCTGCAAATCCTGCAAAACTTTTGGATCTGAGTCAATGTGTTCTGTCATATCATTTGAAGAAATTTGTTCAGAGATAAGATCCTCCTCAATTTCTTCGTCTTCCCCATCATCTATGTGTTTTTCTTTGGTAGATGACATGATTGTTGTGGACTAAGTCATTGTCAAATTAGGATAGCTGTTTAATCAGAAAAAGCAATATTGTTAGATACTTTTGAAAAACGGATATTCTCAAATTGTTTAGTTGATAAAAATTACTTCGTCACCGAGCAACAATGCTGTGTTGACATAAACACAATAGTTAATAGTGAACATATGTTGTGATTTAACACTTAACATTACTTTCTTTTGTTGTGACCTTTAAGCCATTCTCTCGGCTGAACATGACAGTCAACACGACATTGACTGTTGGATATGCTCAAATAGAAGTGATGTAATATGACCAAAAACCAGTTTTAAATAACCATCAATGGTGTCAGCAATAGAATAGGTTATTACTAGATATAATTAAGATTTTAGACAAATCAATGAGTCTGTTCTCAGTAATTCACAAAACTTCTGGAGCACACACCAAATGGCTCAACTACGTTAAGAAAACTTGGATTAAAATAACTGTAACTAATGAGGTCACAATCTACCAGCAATTGAATGTTTCAACTTTAAATTCAGGAGAAGGGCTCACACCACTATGCGAGACTACACAATAAAGCCAGGAGTCTTGCGTGTGCCACAGATTTTTTTTAACGAGTCCACACGCAGCTAACGCTTCCTCAGCGGTGCAGTAAAGTGCTCTTTGTATTTTTAGAAATGTCTATTTATAAGGCTGCATTTAAAAAAACGGCTGCACTATCTGCAGAAATGAATCTGTGAGGCATTTTTGAAAGTGGTATGGAAATATATTCGGTTCAGATAGCACCGCATTCTTTTCTGATTGATTGTAAGAAGCATAAAAATACATAATTGGCAAAGGTAAACAATACAGTGTTTGCACGTGTACAAACACACACAGCGTTCAGCCACGTTAATTGAATACCCAAGAATCTCCGGCAGAAAAAAACCAAGTGCTCATAACTCAATGCTCCCTGCTCATAATTTCGTAATGTTATTAATTAAATAATATTACCGTATCGCGCTGGCAAAATAATTGAATACATAAATAAATATATGTATTAGTATTGTCAACGTACCATGAAATAAACAAACCAAGTGCGCCGCCGCAAAAAGTTATGAAAAACTACAACACAATAATTTTAAATTCACAAATAATTTTCACTATTTAAAACTTTTATAGTAACATTATCATTTTAAACAAACTTTTGTACATTTATAAATAAATAAGAGAACTAACAACATTAATTAAAAGTAAATGAAAGTAAAACCAACATATTATGCACCACGCAAACTTTTCAGCATTGGAAGGAATTTCAATTTATAACGTCGACATATGTACGCGCAACATATGTATTTTGCTCATATTTGACAGTAAAATTGTATGTTTTATATATTCTTATTGAAGTTGTGCAATGCTACAATGTTGCCACATCACAAAATTTTCACAGCTTGTTTTGGAATTCGTCATAATTAATCCAAGAACTCGGCTACTTCTAAGAAAACAGAAATAGAAAGGAAATAGCACTTTTTTTTACTAAAATAGAAATTTATTTATTTAAGTTTTATAAAGATATACCGCTTACAACATTAGCTTAAAAAGTACATTAAACCAGCACGGATCGCTATTAAATCTCCTGCAAGATAACATTTGTAACCGTCTGTTTGTCGAGATTGGACTCATCCACAGCTATGCCAAAAGTTTGGTTTTGTGCAAGAATGACAGCATTAAAAATGGTCTGCTTCACATTGTTCTTGGTCAACAGCGGAAGACTTTTCAGCATAGACGCCACCGTCTTCCCGAACAGCATGTCCTCGTCGTCCTCGCAGACGGGATGCTGTAACATTCCGCCAGTGGTGTCCGGTCGTTTTTTCTTCACAAGAAACTCGTTAATTTCATCGTCTATACTCACAGACATACATTTGTTGGAATGGCTGAGAATGTCGCTGCCGTTGTCAGCCGCTCGTTTGCGCGGCAGTGCAATACCATCACAGCCATCATCTGGACTGGTGGCCGTAGCTGTGATATTCGCCGTATTAGTAGTATTGCTTGTACTGAATGAAATTGATTGTTGTGCTTTGGCATCCTCCTCGCCCTCTTCCTCACAAAATGAAAATCGCATCATTTGGTCCTCGTTCTTGGATTCACTACAAGGGGAAATCAAAGCACAAAAATATTAATTACCGAAACGACGGCAACTAAAAGTATAAAACATTCTTACTCAATGGCAGGTTTGATTTCTGTTAAAAATGCCATCGCTTCCCAGTACTCCCACGCCACTGGCTTTACTTCAGTTGCTTTTTTCTCTTCGCGCCTCAAACGATCACGCAATGTTTTCCAAGCTCGTTTGCAATCAGCCACTGTTAATTAAACATAAATTTAATGTGTTTTAGCAACAAGAGTCGCCCGTTTTTACCTGGAGCGCCAATATTTTCGGCTATGTCACCCCAAATCTTCAATTTGAGCGTTATGTTGCGATACAACTCCATTCTTGTATCGTAGATGCAGGGATTCTCCCGAACTAACTTTATCAAATCGAATTTGTTTATCGACGCGGCCACATCATTGTATGATTTAGTCATTTTAAAAAAAAATGTTTTTTATAATAAAACGCGAAACATAAAAATTGTTTGTAAATAGCTTGAGTTAATACAATAAAGTGTGGTTAAGAGAAAACAATATTGTAATTTCTAAAAATTTAATTTTTCACAATTGACACTTGCACTTTATATTATATATGATTCTATTCGTTTTTGGAACATATATAAAAATGGTTGACACATCGTCATATATGTAATGTATATGTACCTGTACTAAAATCTTACAGTTCTTAATTCCTCCAGAATCCTTGATAAGTGTTAGCTTTGAAAAAAATGGAAATAAAAAAATCGGATGTTACAAAAGATCAAATACATTTGTGTTCATTAATTTACATTTTGTGATATTTCATAACCCTTTAGACGTGCCGTAAGTATGTCCCTACAAAAAGAACAAACTCGCCCTTATGTGCGGTCTTACAAAGTTATACATACATAATATTACACTTGCGTTAATATATTTATAGAAAGCGGATTGCGTTGAGAATCCCAAAGATGTGTTTTTTCATATAAGTAAAAACAATTTGAAAAATGAAAAACGGATTCTTATTAAATATTTAAGAATCATAAAAATAATAATATCGATCAGCATGATCTCAGTAAGGCGCATAGCGATGTGTTGGCGATGGTCCGCGCATTCCTGGCCGGCGATCATCAAACGAGTCGCGGCTAAAGTCCTCGTAGCTGCTGCCGAATGAAAGAAGAACAAACATTAGTAAATTCCAGAATATTATCCAGCTAATACTAACCGATTAGCTCCGTTTGATGAACGCGTCGGTGGTGGCGGACTGCGACGGCTGAACATGGAGTCGTAACCGCGGCTGCTCATTCCACTACTGCTGCTGCGTCCCAATGGCGGTGGTAGCGGCATTGGATCGCGCCTGCCCATTGGTGGTGGAGGTGGCAAAAAGTCACGTCCACGCATTCCCATGCCAGAGTAACGACGCTCATACAGATCACGGTTGTCATCGTAGCGATCATAATAATCGTAGGTATCCTGTGAAAAAGATAAACAACTGTTAGCCGAGTGTTGAAAAATGAAAAACCCAACACTTACTCTGAATCCGTCCATCATCCTATCGCGCAAGAATGGCGGTGGTGGTGGTGGCGGATAAGGATCCCGTCCATACATACGATCACGATAACCGCTGCGCTCTGGGAACATGAGACGCGGACACTCCTTTGACCAGTGGCCGGATCGGCCGCAGCGATAGCACTGTTCTGGGTCACCCATGCCCGGCTTGGGACGCACACGACTCGTGGATACTTGCACTTTGAGCGGCTGTCCGTCCACCATCTTCCCATTCAGCTCGCGAATCACCTCGTTTACATCGCCGGCCGCATCTAAATGCACGAATCCATAGTTGCGGACAATGTCGCACTCCACGACGGTGCCATATTTGTTGAAGAGCTCACGCACTTCAGGCGCGCGAGTCTTATCTGTTAAATTGCCAACGAATATTTTCGTGGTTGTCGTATTGGGGGCGCGACGAGACTTTGCCGCCTCTACCTTTATGGGGTTGCCATTCACGACGTACCCGTTTAAATTTTGTATAGCATCGCGTCCCTGCTGTTCGTTCTCCATGTGAACGAATCCGTAATTTTTCACGACGTCGCACTCGACAACGGTGCCATATTTCTCGAAAAGGGGTCGCAACTCATTCGGCTGGGTTTTCTCATCGAGATTGCCGATGAATAGCTTGAAGGTGCCTGTGCCTGGCATCGTTTACTATTTTGTATTGATTGTGAGATATTCAGAGCACGGGGGAGGTTCAGACGGTGGCGAGGACGAACGACGATTTCAAGAAACCGGGGATGAAAGACGAAACTGCGTGTGGAGGTTGTCTTCAAGTACTAGGCGTCAATTGTTGACGGCACAAAATGTTTTCTATATAAAACTGTGTTTTCCGAGTTGCGATCACACGGCGGTTGGGCGACTGTTTTCCGGACGGTGAGGGCGCAGGCGGTCGTCTTGACTGCGTAGCGAGACGGACCGATTTGTTTTGATTGAAGGGCGATGCGGTTTTTCTTGTCCGACAGCGATTGCGGCGGCGGATACTACCTTTCTTTTATTGAATCGTCGGCGACGCGGTTATTCGCACCGTTTCTTTCGTTAGATATTTTCAGTAACAAACGCGATGGTTATTCGACGCGATAGGCGACTTCTTTCCCGTCAATTTCCCGAATTCTATCCGACTTCCGACTTCTACAGATCAAATTAAAAGACAGGCACATTTTTTGTGATGTTTGGTTTTCATCTTCTTTTTTTTTTCTACTTTCATTTTTTTTTGTTTGCTAAGTTAAACAGGCCGATTTTACGAGACAATTTTTGGACGTGAAATTTCGAAGCATCGTGCGAAAAAAAGTTTTTGCTTTCTTTTGATTCTTTGACAAGTTCAGAAATAGAACAAAAACGCAAATATAATTTTGAGTTGGTTATACAAAATGGCGTCCCCTTTTTATACTCCAAAAAATGTCGAGTTATTATGGCAATTTTCATGTGATTTTACATGTAGAATCAATCAGTAAATATCAATAAGGCAATCAATGAAAAATAACTTACATGATGTTAGTAAAAATACACGTATTTGATGAATTTATCCACAATTTATTAGATATTGCAGCGAAGCTCCTGAAAACTTAACTTTCGCTGTGTTCTGACTTATCGCACTTATGACCAATATGACACCGCTTCATAAATTATACGTCTATATATATATCATAAATAATGCGCATTTTAAAGAGTTATATATATTGAAAAATGTACCTGTCACGAAACCTTTGACATCCATGCATTGGTATCACTGCATTCTGACAATGCAATATGCATTTTCTAAATATTTATAATTTTTTATTTCTAAAAATTTGTGTCTATAACAATTAAACTTTGCTTAAATATATAATTTGTTCGCACCAATTTCTACAACTAAAATAAAACATTAATGATCACATTTCGAGTGTTGCCAATTTCTGTCAAATTTTGCGCTCCAAAACCACAGCAGCTCTTCCAACGAGATTATTTCAGACAATTAATGGGAGGTTTCTTTAGTAAGACAGAAGAAGTCGACATGGCAGGACCTATTGCATCGTTCGTCGCTAAAGAAATCGAGTCCGCTGATGTGGTCATTTTCTCAAAGTCGTATTGTCCTTATTGCACAATGGCCAAGGAGGTAATTTTGTATATAAATTAATTTTGATTCATGGCAAAATTTATAATTTAAAATTCTTCATAGCAATTTAAAAAACTGAATAAGGATTTCAAAACAATTGAACTTGAAAATCGGGAAGATTGCGCAGAAATACAAAATGTTCTTGGACAAATGACTGGAGCCACTTCGGTAATTTTTATTAGTCATCCTGATATTAATCATTGTTCTTTCTTTATGTCTTTAGTAATATTCGATATTTCATAATATGAATCACAAACATTAAATACATAACCTTGAAATATTTGCACTTTCTAAAATATTGAAAAATCTGTGCTCCTATTCACAGGTTCCGCGAGTCTTTGTAAAGGGACAATTCATCGGAGGTGGCTCGGATGTCAAGAAACTATACGATACAGGGGCTTTGCAAAAAATGCTGGAATAATTTGATTTTTAATGGTTTTTGCGTACAATAAAACAAAAAAATGTTGATTTAGGACTACATATTAATTTTCATTTATTTTTTATTCATTTCAACACATTTTGTAAGCAAAGGAAAACAATGTTATTCAGTAATTTAGTTACTGATTAACTATTTTGCGGTTTATGCTTTGTTAATCTTACTTGAAAATAAAATGCTATAATTGTGGTTGAGTTTTATGCTCAATTTTTATTGAAGTATTTTCACTCATTTTAACTTCAGACATATGAATTTATGAAAAAATTGATAATATACAATAAAATAATAATATTTCAAAAATATTTGAGAATCTGAATTTTCTTATTTTAATCTAATTATGCGGTAAAACGTTTTAATCAGAAATACTTAAGCAGACCCAAACGATGTGTTTATGCGGTTCATAATTGTGACAATCTTCTAGTACCACAATTTTTGAACCGCAAAATTCGTTGATTTATTATTAAATGTCATGTTGTTGCACCTGCATGAATAAAAACAAAAACAATAAATGCGGCACCGAAGATAGAATCACACAAAGTTCGGTCTTCGTTCGATTCGATACCGTAATTCTGCGGTTCTGCCATCGTTTCGCAGTGGAAATTTCCACCACGTCGTGCTCAGCGATATATTTAACAAATTACATCAAATTCTAATTGAGATATTGCACGCACCTGCGTCAATTTTAGCAGCATAACAAATACCTGGTGGAAAACTGTGTGAAAGTGGTCGGACAAACACAATACAATCTACAATAATCTGGTAATTCGCGAAAGTGATTGACGTAGTTTAAAGAGCGTTAACCTAAAAACGAAAGAAGAGACGAACAAACGACTCGATAAAAATAATATGGTGCTCCATCAGTATTGCAATGTCGGTGCGTTTGCTCAGCAACAGGCATCGCCCGAGCTGCCAGTCGTTGAGAAAACACCGCCAATTTTCATGACGGATTCATGCAGTAACAACAACAACAACAACAACAACAACACAGCCAATTACGCTAATCATTTGTCATCAAACGGGTACTACGGCTATGCCATCATCAACGCGGCGACAACAACAAATGGGGTCATCAGTGATGAGCCCACCAATCACATGGACTGTGATGATGCGGCGAGTTTGAATCGAAAACGGCCAATTGGGCCGCTTGAGACTTTGCCGCCGAAACGAAGTCGCATCGATGAAAATGGTGAGTTTATTTGGCGCCATTTTTTTTTGTTTTTTTTTTATAATCCACAAATTTAACGGTTTTTCTGCTGCATTGTGTTTTTTTTTAAATGAACAGGGTGTTTCTAGTACACTTGTTTTAACATAGTATCTTGTTTACTTTTTTTTGCTGCAACCCGTTTTCTGGATCGCGACAGACTCTGTTGTTTTAATGCAAACTGCGCCGATGGATAATGGTTGCAATTTAATTCATTACCAGCAACAACAACCACCGCAGCAGCTTCCAACAACTGTACTGCCATCGTCGAAGCATATCTACCGCAATGATGTTAGTCGCTGTTTGATGTCCCATATGATCTAAAACTGATTAAAAATAAAAGTACGCGTCGTTTTCACTGTATTAACTTTTAACCCACATTTTTAATCATTCTTTATGTTTTATTCAACTGCATTTTTTAAGCGAATTTAAAATTAATGTTTTAATTATTTCAGCGTCTTCGCGATTGAATCAGCCACATTCAATTATTCGTCCGTCTCGAAGGGCACATAACAGAACTCATTCATCAGCACATCATTCACAACATATCATTGAGAACTGCTCGTCAGAATCGGATTGCTTTCAATTTTGGCACACGCACGGTTCGATGTGGCATCATTTTCTCACGGAAACGAATGACAACATTTAATTACTTGTAATAATGGACTTAAATGAGATGATTCTGAAGATCCTCTTTTGAGTCTTCTGAATGTATTACCTTAGTTTTAGAGTGTTTATGTATTGACTACATATTGTTTAAAAGAAAGTCACACGTCACTTCTCTTCTTTTTTAATAAACCTGATTACAGAAGTTTTCCCGCTTCAAACGGGATTTCTGTCCAGTAATGGAATTTTTAAAATTATATTCAAAATTAAATTTTGTCCTTTTTTGAACATCTTAAAATGTATATAGTAGAAATATGAAGTGATAAAACACTTGGACTTACATTTAATATTAAAATGAAATTTTATCTCCTGTTAAAAAAAAAAAATTGAAAATGGTTCTCTCTAGACAATCATAAGTGTTGTCAAAAAATCTAAAAAAAAAAACAATTTTATAATATTTTTATATTAAAATGTTGTTGGGATAAATAAAAGGAAATGGATTCTGAATAAAGTGATTTGTTTATTGGGTCTGAGATTCTAATTTGCATGTGATTAATAATTTATAGTATTGATAATGCCAAACTTTACAATTTATTGATTATTTGATTTAGGAAAACCTCCACTAGCGTCTGGCAGCAATTGCTGTGACATTGTGTCACTGTCGCTTTCAGTCATTCGACTAGCCTCTTCTTCATCGTCCACCCACACATGTCGGTGTTCCTACAACAACAACATAAATCGAAATAATCTAATTATACCTACCATTAAAATATCAAATATAGAAACTTACCTCAACACGATTCGGCGTCACTTTCGCCAAGTCCGGCAACGAAGCTGCACCGCGATGCAGATTGAAGTCTTCTTCAGCTGTTGTGAAAATATCCGCACTGCTGGTGCACACCTGATCTGCCTCTGCCAATGCCTCATTCTCATCAATTTGATTGGCGTTAAATACAGCCACATCGGCCAAACTCATCGCTGGCGGATGAGACTGTGTCGGTTCAATTGACTCCATTGTGGAATGTGCATCTCCGCCGACAGCACCTTCTTCATCTGTCGACTCAGCCATGGCGCGCATCCGCATTGCCGACAAAACCTCATTGGACTTGAGCGCAATACTGCCGCTGTGGTCAACCAAGGAGAAGTTGGAGCAGTCAGCTGCGGATGCGCCACATGCTGCTGACGAGCGATCATCACCATCCGACTTAATTATTATTTTATTTAAATAATTATCGAGATCATGCAAAAAGGCGATGCGCGTTGTGCAGTCAAATTGAGACAGAATTGATTTCAATTCGTCATTGGATGGGAAGTTGAAGCCACTTTTAAAATGGGTTAATATGTTGATTATCACCTCGAAGTGTAGCTCGTTTAGTTGGTCACATTTTTTGATGAATTCGCTAACCTCGTGCATTGTAATGCAAATTAAATCCGAAACACAGTGATTGGCTGTGAGTGTGGAATCATTACACTGTAATGCAAATTTTTTAAAATTAAAAATCACATTTTTTATGTGTAATTGGTTTCAAGAAAATCAAAAAAAAAGATAATGAACATCTTACATTAGCAGCTTCTACAGCAACTTGCAAATCAAAACTATCACTTGTAGGTAATGTGTCGTCAAAAGAAGGAAGAATTGAGCTCTAATCGGTAACATATTGACAAAAAAGCATTCAAAATTATAGAAAAAAAAAAATTAAAATAAAAGCAAAAGATAAAACACACCTGAGCTAAATTAGGCTCGCACTCTCTTCCGTTTTCATCCACAACCATTTGCTGCTCATGATGGCGTCGCTGATCATTTAGATCATGAAACGCTTGCAAAACTCTCTTACGTAGCGGATCAGAGGATGATACCAATTGCAGTTCACGAAATAAATTTATCAAAAAATGTGGACGAGACTCATTGGCCGCTATTAAATTCGAAACTTCCAAATAAACATCCTGTTTGAGTGTTTCAAAGAGTTTTGAAACGGATCTAGAAGAAAAACTGCACTGTAAGAGCATCCTTTAAAAAAAAAAACCACAGCCACATACTTGTTCTCCTGTCTTGACATTGTGCTGGCCAAATTGAGATCCTCATCATTACAAGCGCCGCGATCCCGCTGTTTTTGCTGTTTAATTTTCTTATTACCCTTGGGAATGGTTTTTGTGGTGCGCGTCTTATTGAAATCATTGACATCCAAGTTGATGGCATTTGCGAAGAGTGGTGTTTCATACGGAAGATGATCACAAATGTTGAGATTGTTAAAATGCGAATCCAGAATACCGCCAACGCCTCCGTTCATTTGTTGATGCGACGATCCAGTCATGTGGTCAACGAGTATGGCCTCATGGCTTTCACCAGCCTCGGTGGCAGGTGCCTCCTGATTGATGTTGAGTACGTCTGGCTGATGAAGCACTGCTGTGCCGCTTTTTCGATAAATTGGAAGGTTGTTGTGAGTAGTCACAATTTGTGGAGTCGTATGGGCAGCGGCTGAAGATGGTAGCATATTACGACCTGTGTACAAGGAACGATCCATGGCGTAAGGGACACTGGATGTGTTCAGCTGAATGTTAGAGTTGGTATTGTTTGTGTTCAGAAAACATGACGCTGTGGCATGATCTTCATTGCTTTTGCAGCTGTTGCTGGACAGAAGATTCTGGCGCGAATAACTGAAATTAAAAATAATTATTTGTTTATGATTTTATGAGAGTTGTAATATGACTCCATGTTAATAAGGAACACAAATATTTTCAGCATTAAATAGTTTTAACAAGTTTTCTAAAAAGCAAGTTTAATAGATCATGTTGGTTTAAAAAATTGAAAGAAAAAGCTGCAAACAAAAATCAGTCAAAAAACACAATATTAACAAAAAAAAAACAAAGTTAATTGTTTCAATATGGTCACAAACATTAATCATTAAATATAGTTAGAAAAACAAAAGATAAATTAACTGAATTAATTCACCCACTTACCAAAAATGTAGGTATTTCGAACGAGATGTATTTAAGGCAAAGTTTTATCATTTAAGAAAGGCAAGAAAGTAATTTAGGATGGGATTCTAAGTGACTGATTGCGAGATGAAGCGGTTTGCGTTTAATATTGGCTAAAAGAAACTAAGTCAAGAATTTTGTTAAAATTGTAGACCGTAATGTTAAGGATTCGTAAGATTATTTCTTCACTTATTTAATACTTTTTGTGCACTAAACGGATCCTTGAAGACAATTTGTAATTTACTAAGAATTCAATAATTGGAATCAATTACTTTATGTAGAATAGAAATTAGGAATAATTCGAAATAAGAGAAATAAAGGATATTTTAATAAATAATAAAAGTGAATGGAAAAGAAAATTCCGTTTACCTTCTAAAATTATCCCAGTAATTATTAGCGCGATTGCCAGGTGGCACCTGATTGTTTAGCGCCGACTGGACGGTATTAGGATTGAAGGCGGCGCCACCCGTAGACGTAGTAACAACGGGTGGTACCTGTTGCTGTTGCTGCTGCTGCGGCATTTGCTGATGATTGTTTAGATTATTCAAAAGATTTGCATTGTTATTGCCAGCATTGGTGTTATTATTGTGATGAATTAGAATTGGAGGATGTTGTTGGGTATTTAGGAGTGGAGAATTGGGATCATTGTTCAACAGGACAGGTTGTTGCTGATGAATTTGCTGCTGCTGTGGCGACAAGTGGTTGTACAGCTGCAAGTGTTCATTGCTGTAGTAATTTGCCTCGGCAGCGCTGCGCTGAGAGTGGACGGCAGATGGCATTGGCGGAGGTCGTGTCGAATGCAAGCGCGCTGGTGATTGTCTCAAAAACGGACTGGACTGATAGGTTGATTGAAGTGAGCGAAATGGTGAACTGGGCTGGTGAGAGGGTTGTTGCCATTGATAGGTAATGGGAATAATATGCTGTTGCGACTGTTGTGAAGTGACAGATGCTTGCTCGGATTGGGCGCGCTGTAGAAATGAGGCGCTCGATGACTGCTGTTGATTAGCAACTATTGGCGGAGGTATCGATTCGGCACGCAAGGTATCACGAACCTCATTTGAATTTAGCAGCCGTTCCTGAAGCTAAAGTTTTTAATGTTATTATTGTTCTTAATAAGAAAATTTTCGAAGATAAATTACCAACAACACGGCACTGTTGAGATTATTAATCTCCCGCTGCTGATCCCAAAGCAATTGATTGCACTGGCACACTGAATTGATCAACATCTGCTGCGTTTGTATAAACTGCTGCAGAAGCATCGGATCGTTAGTGTTGGTGGTCTGCTGCTGCGGTGGCAAAAAATAACAAGCCGGAGGAGGTGGCGGTGGTTGCGATGACATGTTATGATGGTTCATGTGCATACCGTTGTCCGTGTTGTTGCCGCCGTAATAAAAGTATGGACTCTGATGTCCCATGAAAGACGACTGATGGTATCCACTGTTCCAGAACCATGGATTATCGCATTGTGAGTGTGGCGCAGGTGGCACTGAAGTTCCTCTGGCGCTTGCTCCCACGCCCGATTGGGACTGATGATTAGATGATACCCTTGAATTGTTGTCGTTGGATATTTTCCGCCACGGTGCACTGCTAAGGCTGCGCATCGCTGGTGGCATGCTGTAGCCACGTGAGCTGCTAGATTGGAAGCTGGCCGCATCAGCGGACATTGCCAACTCTGCGGCACCAGAATCAGCAGATTCTTGACCTTTAGTGGATGCGGTTTGCTTTTTGTTGTTCTCCAAAACAGTAGCGTGCTTTGAGCCAATCGAAGAACTGTCGGACTGCGGTTCGATTGAATGCAGACTCGTGTTTGATGACAACATTTGATGATGATTCTTGCGCCAATTACTGTTCTCAGCGAAATGCTTCACGCCATCTGCTTCAGCCGCTGCAACAATAGCCTCAGCGGCCGCCTTGGTCTCTACCAACTTTTTAAGCTCTTTTTCCTTAGCAATGCGAGTACTTTTCTCGTTATCTAATCGTTCGACCAGTTGATCAAATTCTTTCTTTTTTATGTCGTACTCTTTTTGAATTTCTTCGTTGCCTTTGCTTGCCGATACTGGGTCAGCTGCATGCGGTGGTGCGCGACTGCTTTCATTCTGTCGTCTCATCATTTCCTCCTTGATGCCACGTAGACGGTCACGTTCAGCTGCCAAGGAGAGAGCTTGTTGACGTAAGTTCTGCGTCATTGAATGTAACGAACGGACACGGTCGTCAACTGTATCAGTTAATTCTTTTTCGGCGCTTGTTGGCTTAATTGTCGAGTTGGACAGGCGATCAGGAGATCGGCTTGATGACTGAGTACGTGCGAGGGATTGACTGCGACTGGATGATGCTGATCCAGGTGGTGTATCCATTCCCTCAGTTTTGGCTTCCATTAATTTAACCGTTTCCATCATGTCTATAATTCAAAAGTAATGAAAAAATAATTTAAATACCATAACAAACAAATTCACCATGTAGTCTTTTCAGTTGATCTTTCATAGCAGTGATTTCTGCAATTTTGTCGCCAAAACCTCCATCCGTTGGTGGGTTAGCAGCAGCTGCTCCAGCAACATCATCCTCCTCGTCATCCTCTTCAAGTTCTTGTTGGACTCGATCCATGACACGACGTGCAGCCGCACGATGATTAGTCGCAGCATGATGATTACCAATCAACTCGATGGGAACGATGCGTTCGTACTCGATGGGAACATTTTGTGGCGTTTGCTCGCGCTCCTCGTGGAAACTAGCCTCGGCCTCTACATTCAATCCACGCAGCTCATTGACAAGTTCCTCCATGCGTGCTTTCTTGTTCTTAAGCTCTTGCATTTTGCTTTGTAATAGCTCCTGTTCGTCCAGCATGTCTTCAGCCCCAGGAATTTCACCCAGAGCATTACCAAGCTCATTCTGATTGTTAATAAAAGTTCCAAGCGTTTTAAGACGACCCATCAAATTTTGCACATCATTCTGAACATCTTCAGGATTTTCGTACGTTGGAGGTGCACCGTTTTGGTTGGCAAAACTTAAGCTAGAATTGTTATGTGTTTGACGCAATTGCTCCATGTCGACAAGCTGTTGTTTTGCCGTCTGTTGGAGACGCATCAACTGGGTTTGCTGATCCTGGTTAAAGTGAGTATTATTAATAAAAGTTGTATTAGCTAACTATTCACAATTGATTACCTTAATATTCTGCATATTTCGATTGGATGCATCGAATCTGGATTGCAGCTCTTCATAGGTTGGTGTGTTCGGGGCGCTGCTGCTAGCAACACTTGCAACGGACTGTGGACGTGGCCCGTTCGACTGTAATACAAATCTTTTTAGTTACATCATCTACTAAACTTACGTTTCTAGTGTTATATGCACACTCGGGTAAGATGTTACAAAAGTAAATTGATGCATGCTTCTCATCGTTTTCGCAAAAGAAAACCTGTTAGAATCTTAGTTTTAGTGTTTAGTTAGGAATTATGAGAGAATGTCTAAACTGCAAACTGTTTTAAGCATAGTTCAGACATTGTTTTTTTAATGCGCCAATTCGAGTTGAGCAATTTAGTTGGATGCAATGTGAACACATAAGATAAGATTTTATATGCTCAAACCTCGCTTGAAATGCTGGGTACAGACTCAAGACTGGCCGAATTTATCATGTCGCCTTGACCGTTGGACGCCATTTCATTTAAAATATCACTTGGACACGTCGAATAACCGGCTGACAAGTTCTTTGTATTAATTTGAGATACAATACATTTGGTGGTATCACTTTTTGTGTTGCAATTATTGTGAAAATTACCTTGTCGTCCTGATAGTTCTTGATGAGGGACGATGTTATGCGAATGTACTCTTGAATTTCTTCGAGACGCTCCTCGAATTGATTACGATTCTGATTGGACTGGGTGCCTTCTTGGTTGCTCGATGAATCTATATGGCGACCAGCAAGAATGCGGCTGTTTTGTACAGATTGATTATGAGACGTTGCCCCAGTGTTTGACGCCTCGTGTAGAGATGACGAATTAGGAGTTGTCGGTATAACAACACCTTTAAATTTGAAAGAATACGTGTAAGTGTTAACTTTCTTCGATATTTTAAATTATCTCACCGATTGCTGCGTTTGATCCAGAAAATCCTTGCCCAAGAAGATGCTGATCGCTCATATCCTCCTGCAACTGGTTTCGACGAGGAATCGGTCGTACTGGCCAGCAAAAACGTGTGTTTTCTGGCAGCGAAAGAGTGTCTGTTTAATTTTAATGAATACATTAGTAACACTGTGTCACAACAACCGCAATTCACTCCGGAAATGTTACGTGATTTGTTGGTAAAGATATCAACACTTGAAACAGTAAAATTTGCAATGATGCGCTGTTATAAGCCACGAATTAAAATTCTTGATTTTACATTTTAAACCAAAAAAAAAAATTCAAGGATTTAACTAATTACCTAATTCAAAGCAATTGCCATCAGCAGATGTCCGGTTAGTGTTTGAATTGAATGCATGTAGCTGACCACTGGCCACATTACCTCGTCCCAATGACGTACTTTTATCGCTTGCAGCCTGTGGATTATTAGATGTAACTGCAGCGGCTGCGCTCACGGATGCCAAAAAGTCCTTGATTAAGTAAAATAATATAATAATGCACTTTAAAACGATGTTAAACATAAAAATTGCGGCAAAATAATTTGGGGACTCGATTTAAAATTGGCACACACGCGTTTAAGAAAATTCTACGTTTATTGGACGGCCAAAGATGTGCGCAATCCAACCAACCAACGTCCGAACGAATAGCTTTATATTTATAGAACGTTATTTCATTTTGGAAGATGTACTGTTATCGTATTCGTGTCTATTCTGTGGGAGCTGGGAGAAATTTTCTGAAAAGCTGCGTGAGAGAATTACAAGAATTTTATAGAACTTTTGAACGAAGATTGATCGTCGGCTTTTCTCAAAACGCACAGCTCGGAAACCAATACTAAGACTTGGAACGTGCCATTTAGCTGTTTTGAAGCGCTATTTTTAGATGGCACAACCAAACTTTAGCAACGGATCTTAGGAAAATTTGCTAATTCAATGTTTTGTGTTTACATTCAAATGCTGCAGGTCGCGCCGTCGACTTGGTGCTACAATTTCCTGTGGTACGGCGCTTTTCTTGGACGTCTTTGTTTTCGGAACAGCTCCAGTAGGCCGGCGGGGGTTGTGCGGTCCTGGTGCCATTTTTTTTTGATTTTTTTTCAAATATCAATTATGAGGATATTATAAAATGCCACTCAGACACTTTTTAAAACAAAATTGTACGGTGCAGCGTACAATTTCAACAAGATTTATTCTTTAAAAAGAAATGGCAAACTTCTTGCTGTTTGATCAATTTTTTGTTTTCACTTTTCTAATTATATTTGATATATATATATATATATAGTCGCGAAGCTAATATATTATATATCCCTAAAAATCATTAATTCTAGTACAATTTCCATCTGTCAAGACCATATTTATAGCAGACTGAAGTGAGACGCAGTACTCAGAAGTGTCATACTGCCATCACTTTGCACGTTGGGTGATTTCAGTGTGAACAAAGCATATATTTGTAGAATATTATTACATTTTCGTTCGATCGCCATTGCTAAGATTTCTTCAGATTAGGCCAAGGACACATTTTACGTTATTCTAAATAAATTAATATTCAACACTAATCAATCAACAATGGCTTTATAGTATACCGTATCTACTAATTGCAGTGAATTAGAATCATTTTTGTTTGACAACTTACTGAAAGAAGTTTTCAAACGCAAAAAATGAATTCGCCTCCGACCTGTGAGGGCACTTTAAAGACGGCGTTAAAAGCTGAACGCGAGGAGGGTGAGATCAGTGATGATTTTGAAGATATATCTTCAGACGAAGAAATAACAATGCGACAGCGAATAGAGCAATTGGAAGCGCGTAACATTGAATTCGCTGAAATTGCATACATATCAACCAAATCATATGGTAAAGGGGTTATTTTTTAATATTAATATTTTTTTTTTAATTAACTGCTTTTTGTTTACAGATGCCGACATATTTTCTGATTTTGTCGAGTCGCCTTCACACAAATTACCTGCAAAGCGGAAAAAGGTAAAATCGGTGAAAAGCAACAGTGTACGGTCCACTGAAGTCATTGATCATAAAAATCCAAAAAGACGTAAAGTACGTTCCAAAATATTAGAATCACCTATAAAATCTACCAAAAAACGCGCATCAAGCCATAAAAGTGCCAGTAAACGGCACCAGTCGAAGTCAGCAAAGTCATCTAAACTAGAAAAAGAGGTTTTTAAAAGTCGAATTTTTCGCTTGGCTTCGCCCATATCTAGTTCAGATGAGGATGAATTCTACTTAAATCGAAATGAGCTAAAAGAAGCTTTAAGGCGTGATGGCCGTGACAATTTGTTGACAAGAACTACGCTAAAAATGAAATTAAAAGATGCAGTTCTCCAACAAATGCCAAAATCTCCAGATAAAACAGAACAAATCAATGACAGTGATAACGACAGCACAGATTCATTTGAGGAAAAAAGATTACGCTTGATTGCACTACAATCAAAGCTCAAGAAACCTTTTACTTTAGAACGGCCATATTCACCAACAGACAATGTTTTCGATATAGGTGAATTGCCATCGGAGCGCGGATGTGAAGACTATATTCAAGATTCAGTCAACATGGAGATTAGTCCATTGGGATCTCCCGGTTTCGAGGATCAAATTTTGTTGCCTATTGATATGGATATAGCGTCCGAGTCTGATCAGGAAGTGCAAATTATGCCATTTAACCCACCGTTACCTTTAGAAACTGTCGCTTTTAGAGATAAACTTCCACTGCCACTACCACCGCTTCCTTCAAATCAGCCAAATTCTAGTTTATTTCCTATGTTGCCTGATATTGATATTGCCGCGGATGCGCTTAGCTTAGATTTAAATATAATAGATACTCCAAAATGTGGACAAGTTAAACAATTACCAACTGAAGATGGAGATGAAGATGAAGAAACCGAAGCTCTGAGGGCAGTTTTATTGTCGCGACCTAAGTTGAAGGTTAAAAACTGTGACGTTCCAGATAATATTCCAGTGAGTTTAAATCTAAAAGAAGCACTAAAGCGCTACAAAAAGCGATCTTTTACCGCTGTTGAGAATAATGATGCAAAGGAGAACATTAAAATCAATTGCAACGATGCAGTACACGATGACCTATTAACTCAGCACTTAATACAAAAAAAAACGAAATCCGTAGAAGATGAGGCAGTTGGTTTAAAGAATTTAATAGGCACTAAGGATGAAACCACTCAACAAGTCCCACCTAAAACAATCATTCCAGTCCTAACGAGTAATTTACCAATCGCTTCAGATGAGTCAAAGGAAGTGGCTGCCTCAAAGAAAACTGCCATACATAATCTCACAATTACTGCACTAAAATTACGACAGAAACGAGCAGCCGAACTTTTCAAACGACGACCAAAGATTTCGCAAGATCAAACGCAAGTCGCTCAAACTGTCAATAAGACAACATTGTCCGTATCCAAGAAAATACTTAGCCAAACAATTGATGTTGTAACTCAAAATAATCAAACGACAACCACAACAACAAACGCAACTGATTTGTTTATTGATAAGACTGCAAACCAATTCCTAGTTAAGAGACCGTTGACGCCAACTCAAAGCAAATCATTAACAACAGTAGAAGCTAAGCCAGTGAAAAAATTGATCATTCGTATTGGTGAGTCTGAGTCGGATTCTGAGGATGCAGCTTCGTGGAATCAGAGAGTTCATGTTTCATCAGTTAAACCACAGTTGGCTATTAGTTCAACAAAAGAATTTGAGTTGAAAGTCGAAGAGTTTTTAAAATCTGCTCGATCGAAAGCTCAGAAGGAACAGAAGGTCGCTGTGCGGTCTCCTGTTAAAACTTTAACTCCGCTGGTAATTAAAAAATTTCACTATAGTCCTGAACATCTAGATAAACAATATACTTAATTTTAATAACATAATTGTTTTTTAAAGGCCGTGAGTCATCTGCCTCCATCATCCCAACTTGAGTACAATCGCCTTATCAAACGCATGAAGCAATTAGAAAAGCAAAGACAAACGCGAGTGAAAAAATCTCAAAATCCATCAGTTGCTGTTACGAAAGTAATGAAACCTTTAAATCCGACTGAAACGATTGCGCCAAATCCTCAAGTTCCGATAAAAGATCGCCTCGATACCTCTTTACTAGTGTCCATTAAGAATAATGACGAATCGAGTGTGACAAGGCGTATCGATATTAATAAAAATAATACATCAATGGAAAAGGATACTGTAGAAATCGCTGCAGACTTCAACGGACAAATCGCAGGAAAAAAAAATCTTGTATCAAAGGACGAAACTCAAAAACTCACACCACCAATTGTTGCTATTCCTGAACAAATATTGCCACCAGAAAATGTCAGCTCACCGTCCACCTCTACATCAAACGCAAAAACAAAGTTATTGCCGTCTAGCACGTCCCCAGAGGAGACAAGAAAACGTTGGCTGGAAAAGGTTGAGAAAGAATATTTGTCACACGGGTCAGTATATGCAACCAATCAGCGCTGCTTTAAGTCAGCAATACAAATGACGACTGCCTTCCCAAGGGAGCGTGTTTCCCAAACTTTGGTTACTTACATTTTTTAACTAAACAAATTAATTTCAGCAAAATGTTAATAGAGGATCTGAACCTAATACTTGGTGTGGTTCGCACGGCTCAAGAGGAAAGACAGCGCCAAAGTAATCTTGAATCGGAATTAGACGAGATGCGCCAACAAATGCTCCTAAAAGAAAAAGAATTAAACAAGCAAAAAGCTTTAGTAGTCCAACTGTATCCAAAAATTTCACACTCACATCAATCTATACTTAAAAAGCGGGACATTTTCACATCCTTCAATCGCAAGTGTTGCCTAATCGGCCAAAAACTTAAAGGACCCAGTTACAAGTAAGTGTGTGGTATTTTATGTTGGATGCCAACAGCTGGAAGAGTTGGGTAAGTGTTTGTTTTCCCATTTTTAAATATAGATTGCCATCAAAGTGTAAAGATCAGATCGTAGCAAAGCTGAGGCTGTTATCTTTGGAGACGAAAAAATTAAAATTAATAAAAACTGGATCGAAAAAAACAGATATAACCCAAAAATGTCCAGAAAAAGCTGGTACTCCCATAAAAAGTGATGAAGTATTGATTTCGGATAAAGTTGAATGTCAAGAAAAAATACTCTTTGAATCGAAAGATTGTCAAACAGATTCAACAAACTACATTCTTCATGATAATTCTTCAGATTCTCATAAATCTTCTTGTGATACAGAAACTGTTGTGACTGAGGATTCTAACGAAACCAAGGTATTCCATCACTATTTAAAGAAACAATATATATTTCAAATGATTATAAACGATATGTATAGACGAAGGAGTTGTCGACATCGCCCACGAAGGAAGACCCAGCGAGGACATCGGTGCAAATTCCACGATATATATCTCCCCTAGAGCATATGAATACGGGAAGGTTAGATAACTTTTTTTATTTTTGCAATATTAACGATGAATATTCTTTTAAATTATCTGCACCCATTTAAAATGTTACTAAACAATTAAAAATTTGTCATTTCGGTTGGTTTTCTTTGCTCCCTCCAATTTCCTGTCCTCATTATTCTTCCTTTCTCATATCCCTAATACTGGTCACACATTCAAATTACATTCTTCCAACTTATCATATTTAATCGCAAACCAACCAACCAACAAACAAACAAACAATCAATCGATTCGCAATAGCAGTTCTAGGCCCACCGATCCTGACTCGATCATTTGCCCGTACCAGTTGAATGGACAGTGCGAGGACAAGGAGTGTCTGTATCAGCATCTGTTGTGATTTATTTAGTTTGACGTTTACCTGCAGTGCCATATACGTTTGGTAAGTTTAAAAAGTCTACTAATTCATTAACAGAGTAACAGCAACGTCAACGATTTTCTCGAATGAATAAAACACAAGTGAAGTTATTTAAAGTACAAATCGTCTATTAAGTTAACATTAAAAGCATTTAAAATAATTCTCGTTAAAAGATTGTTTTGTCACAGTGACTAGAGACAAATCAATCGTTGTAAATGAACAAATTAAAAGCAAAGACTCGTAAAGACATTAATTAAGTGTAATACAGTACGTGTGTTTGAGATGATACCCCGGACATGCCTGTTGAAGTTTGAACCAAAATCATAGTTATTTTCTGGAATGTGTTTTCTCATATATCATATTTTTCGTTTGGATTATCATTTGATTTATATTAGACCTTATATTCTACCTTCATTTTGAAATTATTCTTTATTTGTTTGGAAAAGTAGATGCCAAAACATTTTCTTCTTTAATTTTTTGTGGTTAGTTAGTATTTTTTAGGCCACACTAAAAAGATTGGTGAATGTAAAAACAACTATTTTTAAGAAATATTCAAAATATATCGTTTATATAAAAAAAAAAATATTTTATTTTATTGTTCCAGTAAGAAATTCTGAAATCTATTTCTGAAAATACAAATTTGCAGATAAAAACTCTTATTTGTCGGCCGATATATAAAATTGGTTTATTCAGCATAAGTTGCATAAATTAACTGTTCGATTACATATGAATTACGGAGAAAAAATATTTTTTTGCAGAAATCACCACTTCCTGCGCTGTCATTCACCGGCGTTTCGTCTACTTGTTGTTAATGACCTCCAGGGCCTTCAAACTTTCCCCCATTTCTTCTTGAACCTGTCCCAAGTTGTCCTTCCAGCTGTGCAACAAATCACGCAGCTGCTGCCATTGGGCGCGGCCAAATGTGCGATGCATGGTGCTAGAGATGTGCACTTTGCGTGCTGTCTGGTCCATGCGAGCGCGCACTAGCTTAGTCTTGAGCACCTCAATGATGAAGGGTTCCACCTCTTCCTCGGTAATTTGAAGTTCCTGCTGCAATTGTTCGAATGTCATCTCGGGATTGCTTTCTGCCAGCTGCATGAACGACAGCAAACGCATTTTCTTCAGATTCTGCTCATGGTTTAGTCCCTGAGAGGTCACAAACTCTTTGTGATTCTGATAGAATTGAATGTATGTGGGCAATTTTTCAGAGACAAAAATTGACAACAAATCGTGAATGAGTTCACCCTCCAGGAAACGCACTGGCTTCAGCGAGAGCAACGGATCAAGCAGGAATGTGTTGGGATCGGCCAATGCAGTTACAATGCACTTCATTGCGTCTTCGCGGGCCACAGATGCATTTTCAGCAGTGTACGTTCCCAGCAATTCAATCATCACTTTGGACGCCAGCTCCGTGTTGGTATCTTTAAGAACGTCGTGCAAAAGACGGAACAATTTCTGCATTTGTTCGTTAGATGGTGGACAAGATGCAAATTGCAAGCGTAATTGATCGACACCAGTGAAGACCTCTTTCACTTGATCGCATTGTTTGGCGATTTGGACCAAATGGTAGTAGACATGGTAACGCAATGGTGAAGCTGCCTCAAGATTATTGAAGAGACGCCACAGAGACTGCAAGCACACCTTCGCTAATGGGAAGTCTGGCGCTTTAGTCAATTTCTCGCAAAATGCAAGTACAATATTTTCGCCGCGGTCTAATGGAATCTAAAAGATGATATAATATGTTAAAAATCATGTTCGAATGTGTTAAGGATAAAACTCACCGAGACCATAATGGAGACAATACTGTTGAGAATACCATCGATTTCTGTTGGATCGCCATCTTTGAAGCAAACATCACAAACGCCGATGATTTTGTGGAGATCATCTTCAATTCCTTTGGACGATTTCTCCACGGATATTTCAGCACCCAATTTCTTAAAGTACTTTCTCAATTCCTGGGCCTGAAATATTAAAAGACGTCATCAATAAAAATTCCTTTTTTTAATCAAAACACTCCTAACCTCAAATTTGTTACTATAGTATTTTATGCGAAAAATGTTTTAAATTCTTCAAATTCAATTGTATTATTTACCTGATCCTCGAGGCTGAGGTCAATGAAGACAGCGGGTCCTTGCATAGTAGTTTTGGATGTGAATCTACAAAGGATTTGATTATAATTCCACAAAAGCCAAATCTAAAAGAGCACGTCAGTGCGTGGAGGAAGAATTAGTAGTGTAAAAGAAAATGTATTCATCGATTTGATTTTTAGTAAATTAAATTGTACTAGATTTGTCGATTAGTTCTTCGCTGTCATTTACATTTCACTTTTAGAACAAAACATGCTGTCATATAAAATATGCAGAATGCAGAATGCCGATTGCCGTGTGTGATTCATGTGTACAATATAAATCTGAAGAATCAAATGCGTATTGCATCAAATTTAAGAGTTTTTTCGTTTAAACTACAATCCATTATTCAGTATTGAAGTAATAAAAACCCTTTCTTTTAACAATTAATTAAAACGTTGTCATTTTTAGATCTTGTAAGATGGCATCTAAACGCACTCAACCAACGTGGCAGGCACCCACCCCGGATTCCACTCAACCCAAATTGAAATTGTACAACAGTTTGACTCGTCAGAAAGAGGAGTTTATCCCCATCAACGCTGCCACAGTCCAATGGTACAGTTGTGGACCCACTGTATACGATGCTTCTCACATGGGTCACGCCCGATCCTATATTTCATTTGATATACTGAGACGTGTCCTGTCTGATTATTTCGGCTACAACATTCTGTATGCAATGAACATCACAGATATCGATGATAAGATAATTAAACGGGCACGTCAAAACTACCTTTATGAGAAATACGCTGCCGAAGAGAGGCGACTTGAAGATTTGTTGGATGATTATAAGTCAGTATTGTTACTATTGGAAAAGAAGATACAGGAAAATACTGATCCTGATAAGAAACTTATGATGGAAAATATGTCAGCTAAGTAGGATATTGCATTTCTTTTTTAAACAACAGTTTTTATAAATGGTAAAATTTTAGAATGCTGGCTTCTGTTGAAGCCTTAACGAAAGTTATGGCTGATGGAGATTGCGAAGCATGGGACGACGCCAAAGCTGAATTCTTAATTAACATTCGCGACCCATTGAGCGATTGGCTAGATACAAATTTTGGTGCTACCGTCACGGATAATTCTATTTTTGAAGCACTGCCACGTCATTGGGAAAACGAATTCCATAAGGATATGGCTGCACTAAATGTAAAATTCCAATATCAATGTTTTCGCCAATTTTTTTATTTAAATTTTTACAGATATTACCAGCCGACTGTCTTACTCGCGTTAGTGAATACGTTCCGCAGATTGTTAAGTACATTGAAAAGATTATTGATAATGGTCTGGCTTATGTTTCCAACTCGTCCGTATATTTTGACGTGCAAGAATTTGATAAACGTGACAATCATTATTATGCTAAATTGGTTCCGGAAGCGTACGGTGACACCAAACAGTTGCAAGATGGTGAAGGTGATTTATGCACTGGTGAAGAGCGACTTTCAGAAAAGCGTTCACAAAATGATTTTGCTCTTTGGAAGACAAGCAAAGATGGTGAACCATGGTGGAGCAGTCCATGGGGTAATGGTCGCCCTGGCTGGCATATTGAATGTTCCGCCATGGCGTCGGACATCTGTGGACCTCAATTGGACATACATACTGGTGGCGTTGATCTTAAGTTTCCACATCACGACAACGAGCTGGCACAAAGCGAAGCTCATTTTGATAATCATGACTGGGTCAAATATTTCCTGCATACCGGCCATTTGACAATTGCCGGTTGCAAAATGTCAAAGTCTTTAAAAAATTTCGTAACGATTCAGCAGGCTCTCAAGAAACATTCTGCGTGTCAACTGCGTTTAGCCTTTTTGTTGCATTCTTGGAAGGATACACTGGATTATTCGGATAATGTGATGGACATGGCTGTCCAGTATGAAAAGTTTTTAAATGTACATTTTTTTCTACTTTAAATGTAACAGTAAATATTTTAAATGTATGTTTTTGTTAGGAATTCTTCCTGAACGTCAAGGATTTGACTAGGCATGTTGACGCAGCTGATGCCCAACCCGTCAGTCAATTCAATGCATGGACCTCGGTCGAAAGCGACTTGCAAGAGAAATTCAGCAGCACCAAGAAATCAATTCACGCAGCTCTGTGCAATAACATTGATACACGTGCTGCCTTAGAAGAGATGCGAGATTTGATATCATCTGCCAACATCTACATAAGGGACTACAAGCTGAACCAAAATGCACTCCTCCTGCGTCGCATTGCCATGTACATTACTGATATGTTACACATATTTGGTTGCATTCAAGGACCCCGTGGTGGCATCGGTTTTCCTGTCGGTTCCTGCGCTGATGTGAGATTTGCCGTTTTGATTGATTTATAATAAAAAATTTATAATTTTTTCTTTTAAATACATTTTCAGCTGGAAAAATCGGTTATGCCCTATATTACTGCGCTGGCGGAATTCCGACATGCCATTCGGGACCAAGCCTGTTTCGCTAAAGAATGGTCGTCCATACTAAATCTGTGCGACTCATTGAGAGATGATGTTTTACCCAATTTGGGTGTTCGGCTGGAAGATCGAGAATCCGGACCAGCGGCTGTTAAGCTTGTTGACCGAGAGACTCTCCTGAAAGACAGGGAACTAAAGAAGAAAATGGAAGCCGAAAAATTGGCAGAAAAGGAGAAAAAGAAACAAGAGGCGGCTGCTGCACAGGCGGCTAAGGATGCACAGAAAAAAATCAACCCAAAGGAAATGTTTCTTAACGAAAAAGATAAATATTCGACGTTTGATGAAAATGTGTGTTAACTTTAGTGATTTATAATGCATATATTTTAAAACGTTTTTTATTTAATTAGGGTCTTCCGATTTTGACACATGACGGAAAAGAGGTGAGCAAAGGACAAATTAAAAAACTGCAGAAGCTCCAGCAGGCACAGGAGAAGAAATACAACGAATACTTGGCATCTCTAGGGTAATCCCATTCCTTCAGCCAGCTTTCTTTTAACTTACTATATCACTTAAATTAATTCCCTTAACTCGCATTTGTTTTGGAGACTTTTTAACAATAATTATAATTGTGTTGCTTAAATTCTTGTAAGATTGAATGGTATTCTACGGATATTACCATTCGCAAATTTTGAGAAATAAAACAAAAATATATAACAAAAGCTTGTAAAATAAATACATTGATACATTTAAAAGTTCTCCTAACGTTTATGTACCACCACTTTGCATACAATTAACATTTATATAAAGAACCGAGGTCTACAGACAAAAAAAGGTAAATAAAAGATGAGTACTGGAAATTGTGTGAGTACCGAGACACATTCAGCTCGTTTCATCTTTCTACATGATTATATGTATTACTTTTTTTGCCAATATTAACTCCATTGACCTACCGTAGACAATAAAAAATGCAAATAAAATGTAAAAGAAAAATTTTCCTCAATGTGGGCTGGGGAAAAAACTGATCCCAACCATCATATAACTGTAAAAAAATATAGCAACAATAAGCAAATTGTGCCTGCCAAAAAAAAAAAAAAAACATTTGCTGGTTGCACTACCTGATCTACGTGCTCGAGTTCTCCCATACTTTTTTACGACAGGGACAGCCCGTTTTTAATTAGTTCACAGTTGTCCTGAGTCCTGACTGGCTGGCTGGCAGCAATTTGCCAAACCAATGCGACATGTTCGACCGTAATTGGTGTCGGACGGACGGAAATTTTTCTTTTTTAACGGGGTTTTATGATCGTCGAAAACAACCGACACCATGCTGTCCCCAATCTGCATGCTCCCTATTTAAATTGGCATCAATGTTTCTATAATTAAACTATAAACGAAATGTTTTTTTAGGACAATTTCTAAGAATGCAAAGGGATTTATGGCCACACCACTACCTATCTGCCGTGGCTGAACGTACCATTTTTTTTACGGTTTTGACTCTGTCATTAACTTAAAAAATCCTCTTTTTTTAAAAGTCGATCATAGACGAACATAAAAAAATGTTGCGGGAGCCGTAGCCAAAAAGTTAACCGCACCAATTGAAAGTCGATTTTTTAAGGGATCGTTTTTTAAGGGTTGCCATAAATTAATAATGCAAACACTTTTTTAAGGTACATAAGTATTAACTTTTTTAACAGCGATAATTACACCGTTAAATTTCCAACAATATGACA
Source organism: Sylvicola fuscatus (assembly GCA_026546915.1). Classification (NCBI taxonomy): domain Eukaryota; kingdom Metazoa; phylum Arthropoda; class Insecta; order Diptera; family Anisopodidae; genus Sylvicola; species Sylvicola fuscatus. Next base: position 6,732 of record JANSTS010006086.1, on the reverse strand, counting down.
AAAGGCTACCGAGTGCTAAAAAATGTGTGTTCGAGTACGTTCCTCAAGAAAAGGTCAGCACGTGCGAGGCCTTATGATTTCTTAAAAATGAGGGTCAACTGTTGGGATGTGGTTTTAGGATGATAGATCAAGTAAGAAAAGACGGGGTCGATTTTTTAGTAGCACGCTTTTTTAAGTTCAAATGTAATTTTAATTCGTGTCCTAGGAATTATGTTTGCCTCTTCTTAAACGAAATTATTGCATTTAGAAAAGAAAATTTGACTATCTTAGGACCCTCTTTTTCGTATTCTATGATAATTATTCATCGAGAACGTTGCACACCTTTATGATGAAAACGGTTTATTTGCAACAATGTCCTAAAATGATAAGTCATGAGAAATACAGCGCAGCAGGAATCGAATTGATTTAGAAAAACTGTCAAGGGTCCGGACGCTTGCACCCCAATCGTCATGTTAGTACACATATGGGGAACGCGTCCAATGCATTCAATACCTTACATTAAGTAGCCGACCATGCAAAGGGGCTAACTCGGTCAGTCGATAAAATACAATGCAAATGCTTTTAAATTCAAATGCAACAGGAGCATTTACAGTTACACAATTTATTTCAGTTGAGGGATGTTTCTTCCGCACTTTCAACGGAAGTTGCTTACAAAATTGCAATGATTTAGATATGATGCGCTCTATTGATTTGAACTATGCAAAATCTCGCTTCAGTGAGTTTAGATTTTCAGATTATAAAATAAATTTAATTGAATAAATTTAACTGCCGATCAAAATGTTTAGATTTGAGTGACATTTCGGGGCTTTGAAGGCATTTCAATAATTTGTCAGTGTAAAAAATATTTGTATATTTATATACTTAATTTTTTGTTGTGTGTCAAGGAAGATGCTTCTTACAGAAATTTGAAGAAAAACGATTTCGTAGCATTAAATATTTTAAACATTTCAGACTTTGTGGACCTTGGAAATTGAAAAAAAAAAGATCAAATATACTCGTACTGGTTAATTTGTGGATATTGTCTTTGATTTAATTCTATTGTTTCTTGTTATTTATATTCCTTACCAGTATTTAAATTTTAAAAGCAAACAAAAGTTTTTGCGAATATGATGTTAAATTATTTCCCAAGATGATAAAAATTGGTTCATGAGAAAATTTTGGTTCAAAGTCGTCAAAATATTACAAGATCGTTTTATCAGGTTAACCGATCAAATTTGACCAGTGATTTTATAATTCAATTAGCATATGCATCTGCTGAACATCTTTTAATTTCTTTGCAAATGTAAAGTAATTGAAAAAGAGATTGAATTTGTAGTTTAAAGATAAAAAAGCAACTATACTTAACATTTCTTCAAATTTCCGTTGATCACAAAAAAAACGGACATTTGAAGCCTATAACGATAAACAATTTATGTAAAGTCACAATTACAATATATAAACGATTCAGGTCGGTAAATAGAAAAGAATTATGTACATGTACTTGCACATCTGACGATGGATATCAATTGAGGAAAATCTGATATAGACAAATATAAGAAGGGAGTTGCGCGATCTAAATGGCAGTGGGTTACTGATGACTTCAAAAGCAAACGACGTTATATAATTTAGATATTTTTATACACACAAACAATACATATGTATATACATAACGAGCTCGGTATGCTAGGTACGCTTATATCAATTATAAAATTAATAATTCATATCCCCTCATTTGAGACAAACATTTTCCGTTCTCCTTTATTCTTCTATACCCACTGCATACAGGCATCTTTGTGTGAGATTATATCTGTTCACCGGTGGGTGAAGTTGGGCGATATGGTGGGAGATCGAAAGAGATGTTAAGTATTTGCCTCCGTCCACGTCAACCCACACTCTCACGTGTTGTAAAATCTTTGTTTATTTCGCGATTTTTTTCACCATTCCTGCTGCACCCCTCTGCCGCTGCGTCGCCATAAAATCGTTAAAAAACAAAAGCAGAAGAGGCGAAAATTAAAGTGGAAAATGAAAATTTCTTCAATCTTTGCTTAATGGCGCACATAGAGTCCGGGGGCATTCTCTGGTATCCATCCACCATCATACACCATCCGCGGCATAGACACTTGAGGCGATTTTCTCGGGGTGCTTTTGGAATTCGACGTCTTTGAAAGTTGGTTGTGTGTAAGCCGTCTCCTGGAACGGCGCGGCGCGGATAAATACACGAAAGGGGCGAGCTTGTATAATATTAATGTCGAAACGATGAGATGCTGTACTAAAACACCACGTGCAGGACGATATAGCTTGTGCTATTTACTGAAGCTAACGTAGTGACTCAACGAAAAGTGTACCTGTCAAGGTATATTCAACAGCATGTATACTCGGCACTCGCAAAGCTGAATAAATGTATAAAAAGCTTGCATGTATAACGATGGCCGAGCTTTTTACGGCAAATAATATGATGGGGGTGAAAACGCGAATACGGCCTACAAGCAAAGCATTGTATTTAGAGTTTTTGCCTTTGTACTGCACAGGCAAATAATGGGGAAAATATTTCATCGCCTTGGTGGTCCCTAAACTCTCAAGCAAGTATAGACCGAGCGTGTTTTGTGCTGCACTAGAGGAGCAGATTAATTATGAAAATCTTATTAAAACTCAGCCTAATTCATATAAAAGTTGGGCTAAAAGGTAATTACCAAGTTTTCCCTTTTGTAAATGATTCCTCCTTGAGGCGGATGTACTTGAGAAGGTATGTATGCACGTATGTAGGTGGCACGAGGAGTGGGTTTGAGAATTTTCAAAGTTAAGTACTCTGAACATCATCCATTTCTTTGAAGACTGAATGCATTTCGTGGCTTCAAGTATTGCAAATTATAATCATGCATATAAGTTGAAATGATATCAGAAAGGAGTCATAGGACTCTTCTAAAAGTGTCGTCCCTGCTACTCGTACTTATTTTATTAACATATTTTTATTGCCGAAAAAACACACTTTGGCTTAAAGCGTCTCAGGGCGAAATAAAGAAGAGGTAATAGATAAAAGCAGCCCTTATATCATTCGCGGGCGGACTTGGGAGATTCTATCGCAATATACATGAGACATTATACATAATGCATATATTATATACGTATAAAAGAGAAATGTCAGTGTAGAGATTGGATTTAGATACACGTACATAGCGCCCCCAAAAAAAAGGAAAGGCACAGACAGATGAGAAAAGGCTGGCAGCACAAGAAAAACGTAATTTCATCAAAATTTGATTACTTCAATTAAAGTTTGAGTACATCGTGTAAACAAAATCTGTCCCAACTCGCGCGCAGCAGTCTTCCATTACTTCATTCATCCCTTTGCTTTTCTTTTAGTATTATTATTATCATTATAATTTGCTGTTTGTTTTCTGTACGTCAATTCGCTTGTTCTGAAGTCCTTCAGACTGTTTCAGCGTATACTGTAAAGAGTCGCGTCCATGACAGTCTAATGTAATTACAAAGCGGTTCGCGGCAGAAGGGCGCGCTTCAAATACTAAATTTGAGCTCATGATTGGTTGTACTGGTCAGCCTATATGCGTGTTCATACATATGTAAAACCCTTTCATTCGATCATTTGCATATACAGTTAAAACTGCTTCATTTAACCCTTTATTTTGTTGGCCGTTGTCTATATTTAACCCTTTCTCATTATACTCTGTCCTTTACCACTCTTACAATGTAATGACATGCGCCTTAACACCGCAATGGCTGGTGAGTTTTAATTATGGCCGCCAAGTCGAGTGTTTCAATGGCAAGTTTCGCAGCATTACCATTTTAGAGAAACTTCTACGTCAACTTTAATGAATATAATCTTAAAAAACATTTAATAACCATTTATCTTAAATGGGTTTTCTCTATAAACGCATTGCATTAAATTTAAATTACTCGTATATCTTTGATTTTAAAATAACTCTTCAGCTGGAGTCGCGTCGCATCGTAAAGATAGAGATAGAGATTGCTTTTCCTATACCTTATCATCTATTTTACATTATTTTTTAATGTACACTTTCTCAACCCCCATTATTTCCATATACAAGACAATAAAGCGAAAAAGAAAAATTAATCCAAGACAATTTTTAAAAAAGTGCGAGGGTGCAATTTTAAACAAAGATAAATAGTCGTTTTTCTTCGTCGAGAATGTCGAGGCGCGCTCTATATGCGCGGTTATTCGTTACAGTCACTTTGTGCGATATTTAAAAGGGGATGCTGTTGAAAAAGGTGGTGGTTTTGCAAGTGTGCGTGTACGGGGTAAAAAAGGGTGCCGGTTATGGCTTTTGGTGTATTCATTTGAATGCACAAACAATATTTTATGCAAATGAGATCTAAATTGCTTTTAATTCTGCCATTCATGACATGCCATTACTCTTACAGCGTCTTCGAATTTTTGCACATCTAAATTTATACGATGCATTAGAAAAAAAAATCGTTAATATTAATTTTATAATTACACAAACGGAAAGTTCTCATCCTGATGTCCAAATAGTGGATCGAGCTCAAAATATTGCATGATGATGTCCGCAGAGATTGGGGCACTTACATTTAATGTTATTATAAACATCCAAGGAAAAGTATGTATTTAATTTACAACACGAAGACTTATAAAAGTATTTTAAAATGTTTCTTTTTGTGCGAAAAGAGATGAAAAATTAAGTGAAAAGTTGAAAGCACAAAAGGGGCTATGCCGGAGAAAATCCTTTTATTTAATAAAAGGAAAATGTCGACGCCAAAGAAATTTTTCGGAAAACAGAAACGATGACGAGCACTCTTTTCATTAGAAATTTCTAGTATACGGATGTACGAGTGTATAGTACATGTTCTATGTACATGGCAACGCAATTTCCCCGAATAACGATTTTACAGAGAGCACCATGCAAAAACGATAGAAATGATTAACGCTGCCTGGCGCTAAAGAAGGTCTTCACCGTTGACAATTTTAATTGATAGATCAATTTATATTCCTGCGCACAATATCCATGGACCAAGATGTGCCAGCATTTACATAAGAGAAACCTTGTAGAGTCGTATATAGTATTTATACACAGTCCACTATGTAGACAGCACCCCTTTCCAATTTTCTCATCAACTGAACAAGGAATTTTAACGAAGTCGTCGTTCCGTTTCGAGAAGCACAACAAAATTGGGGCACAGCGTGGTGGGTGTGTGCTGCAGCGTGGTCTGGGCATGGAATCTCTTAACAATCAGCCCACTTTGAATCACAAATGACTCATTTGAATGATTAATTTTGTCAATATCCTGGGAATGTTCCCGTATAACGAATTCAATTTCAAATAATTTTATTTATTTTCTTAAGGAGAACAAATCGCGCGCTTCTCCGCCTTGCGCGCCATATAATATATGTATGCACATATACATTAATTCTTGTGGATGGCAATGAGATGCCGTCGCTCTTATTTACCGAAACACAATGCAATTAGTGGGACTGATAATTTTGTATGTTTTCAGGATGAAGCCGAACGGTGATGTCGGTTTACCTTCTTGAAATTAGAATAGATGTAGCTGTATTGAAATTTAAATAATTCGTCGGCAAAGAATTGTTTGAAGATCTTCAATATTTTAACCACTTGAATAATTCAATGAGCTCATACGCTTCATCAAGATCCGCGCTAAGGGTTGGAAAAGTCAATCAGCCAAATGAAACGGAGAGAAAATTTAAATTGCTTTAATTATATTAACACAAACTGTTGTCTATAAATTACAAACGAATGTAAAACACAAGGGAGACGGAAAAGCGCTCATAAAAGATACTCACATCCGCATAAAAAAGCATCACCCCTAACGTCACTTTTTGTGAGCCGCCAAGCCGCGCCGCGAATGCGTTTAAAAACTGCCGCTGCAGTATGCTGAGATCATCTGTGTCCCACAGTTTTTTAATGTATTTGGTTTCTACTTCTCATATTTTTCATCAGCGCGCGTGTCTACCCCTTATACACATTCGGCTACCCCACATATTTTGCATACGCATTAAAAAAAAACTCGTTCAGTGACTGAAATGTGAAAAAAAATGCTGGCTGTACCCGTCCGCATCGAGGGTGCATCTTTTTTCTACAGTAACTTGCTACCCTACAGGCCACAAGTCTCACGCGGAGAGAAGACGTGCGTACATGTGTAACTGATCGTGTTTGTTATTTCATTATTTAATTTATATATGCCCTTAGAAAAAAGGGTTTCTTGACTGTGTGTCCTAAGATAAGTCATTGAAGCTAGATGTTTAATTAACATTCTTTTAAGTCACCTCTTCTATACTAATCTTCCTATTTATATTGGAAAATATAATAATAAATTAGTGTTTGGCTTTACAAGCTTAATGTAAATCCCAACTAGATTGGTTTGCATTTAAATAAATCATTGCTTCGTAATGATTAATACGATTTGGTAGTTTCTTAAGCAACTCATGATTTTTTTTTAGTTTTATATTTTTGCTAATAAATCCAAACTGTTCTGACCATAAGAATCTAATTGCAACTCTTTGCCTTTTATTATTTTAGAAAATGAAATAAATTTACAGATACCAGAAAGTATATAATGACCATAAGAGCTGTATGTCAGATAAGAAGAATGGAAAATTAGAACGGAAAGGCTGGTTGGTTGAAAACTTAAGAAAAAAGTGAAAAGTACAAGAGAAAAACGAAATGAGGGGCCGCTAAATTAATTTGCCTTGAATGGGGTGTACTGATGGTGGTGTATTTGGTGGGGGGGGGGGGGGGGGGG
>JANSTS010006085.1:10265-21119 GCA_026546915.1 Sylvicola fuscatus | reverse complement strand
AAAAATTCGCCAGATGACTATTTAAGAGAAAGGAAGGCCATCCGTTTACAAAATATGCGTGTTTCAACTTGGAACCACTAATTTTCTTAGCAAAATTTTATTGAAAATAAAATATAAAAAAATCGTATTAAAATCCTATACGATTACATATTTTTGTCGCCGGAAATCTGTTCAATGGCGAAATAATATGCTTGATATAAACGATCAAAACATAGAAAATGCATACGCATGTGCTCACAACGACTTTATCTCAATACAAACAACTTTTCCAAAACAGACGGCACTTAAAATAGCAAAATTGTGTTTTTTTTAAATTTAAATCGATTAATTAAATATCAAATCAGTGAAAATAATGCAAAAGAACAAAGTCTTGAATTTGTATTGTGTTTCGATGAGACACAATTATAGCATAGAAAATAATTTTACAGTGAATGATTTTTTAATGATAAAAATATTAATGAGAATACAAATTTAAATAAATAAATATTATTTGATTAATTCTAAGAAAGTTAATGATAAATGTACAAAATCATCGAAAGCGACTATAAAGTGCATAGTCATTCAAATGTTTGCTGAATCAAAAGTTACTTATACCATATATGTATATATATATAAATCACATGTACTGACAATAGATAATTGTGAACGCAAGGAACAAATGCACATGCATTTCTGAAACAGTAAATTGAAGCACACAGCAACTCCCAATAGAGTCAGTTCAATCAAAATGCTTCGTCGTCATAAAACAATATATTATTGATTACAATGCGACTGCAGGCCAATATAATTTGTGTGTATAAATTCAAATGAAAGGAATCTTGTGCAAACAGTCGCTTACAATAGATAGAAGCAGGAAGATTGCCCTTAGAGCGTAGATATTACCTATACTGACCAAACACAAAACACCCGCCGACTGTGCAGCAACCGCCTAACACTATGGCAGCAGCGGCAAATGCAATTTTCTAACAAACAAACATTAAAACGTCAAGCAAAGAAGAAACTGGACACGGCATTTATGCAGCAGACTAGGTCGGTGGGCGATGTGCTAGCCCACTCCCCGTAAGATTATGCAATTAATACGCATGCAGTGCATGCATTCGCTGCACACACAGACGCGGCGAACGCATACAGATGTGCGACAATGCGGCGCGGCGGTATGTGCGAGATGACAACGATGCACTTCTGAAAATATATATTTCGTTGTGATAACTGAAACGGATGAAATTATTGCACCCTGCCACAAACGGTGCATTTCGAGTTTATGCCCGTCCGCGTCTTCCATTCCTACATGCTCGCCCTGTTTGCGGGCTATTGTGCGTTATCCACGAGCACACACATACGAGCACACACATGGACGTATTTCATGTAAGGCTCCAAAAGGAAAGCAAAAAGGAGCTGCCCCAAAAGGGTAGTTTGTACTTTGCAGTTTGCAGCGCATCGAATAAATTATTTGCACTTGTGTTGCGTTCTGCAAGTAGTTGGCTATCAAATTATACTGCCCAATGCATTTAATGTGATTTATTTGCAACAACGTTGTTCATTGAGTGGGAGTCGATGCGTGGAATGGGATTTTCGGGATGGATGGAGGTGCTCTACTTAGAAATATATAACGTATGTCATAAAACGCATTGATTGTAATAAATATGAAAATGCAACGTTCCTCGCATTTTCACTTATCTAACAAATGCTTGTACCACTTTTGCATCTAAATGAATTATGGTATTAAATGTCGTAACATAGTTTTTTTAAGCAACATTTTTTTTCATCACCAGACTGAAGAACATATCTATGTTTTCAACTGAAATCACCACCACTTACCTTACATTTAATTTTAATAATTTTTACACATCAATTCAACCATTAATTGATTTAATTGTGCAAAACTAGCAGCATATCACTAAATTACCACAATTTGAACAACATAGAAAATATACCCAATGTTTTATTGCAATTTCCTAACTCCATGTACACGCCAGACACCAAGTCTCTCGCCCCACAACCCAATTGACTGATTGAAAATTATCATTTTACGAAAATTTCGTTCACGCCACATTTCCATTGGGGGAAGCGCAATAATATGCTAACCTAATAATAAACTAATGTTAATATCAAAAGTGGAAATTGTCAATTATTGTAATTATGTGTGCAAAACATAATATTTGATACACATGGCCATGTATTTAGATGCTGCATAAATGCCAGTAGCTTCAGGAAATGAAGAAAATGTTATGATTAGGAAAAAATATAACCAACACGATTTTCAATTCTTCTTGTCCTAGATTGGTAAGGTCTGGAAACTCAAAATAATTGATACAAGAAACGAGAAAATAATTTGTGCAACGCTATTTCTGGCGTAATTATATAGACTTTTCTTAATTCCACTAGAATTTCCACATAATATGAGAAAATGCAGTGCAACGACACACCACTTTGTCAAAAGTCCCAGGCTCATTAATCATTGCACGCATTCTGCATATGCATTGACTTTTATAGCGCGGAATATCACGTGTTTAGTGTCTATCAGGAGGAATAAGTGCAACTGCATCGCCATCCCCCACCATACCGCCCACCCGCCCTCACCATCGTACGCCCACTCAAACACAGAATTGCTACGCCGCAACGCTTGTGCCACTCTGCGGCGCGGCGCTCCCGTCTGCTCGTCCGCATCTGTCCGCGTTTATGTGCGAACGTGTGTTTTCCGTCACGTGAGTGCATTTTTGCATTTCGCTTTTTCCCGTGACCGAATTGCGTTTTGGTGTGTTTTGCTTTAAAATGGACAAAATGAAAAGGCATAACCTGCCTAACTATAAAGCACAACAAGTGCATTGCCGCGTCGAAAAGTGAAAGTTAATCGAAAAAGGGGGCGCGCGGCGGGTGACCAACGGCTTTTTTGACGACGCAAAAGGGTGCAATGGGGTGGCCCGGCCGGGCTTTATATTAATCGGCGGGTGTGAGCTTGTTTTGATGATGTGATTTGTAAATGATATGGGGGTGGATTTTGGCATCATTGAGTGCATGTTTTATGTGGGAGCAAATGCACTTTTTTCGTGTTAACATTGTGTGTGATATATTTAGTGAATGCCTCAATGGCTGTTGATTGTTTCCCATTTTCGGATGAGGCAATTCAGCACTTTGTTGATTGTTATTTTTTTTTAAACGATAAATTTAATAATTTAATCAAATTTATTAATAAAAAGAAATTTCGATTGTTTTTTTTTTACCAAATACTGTATAATGATTTGTTTATTAAGTTTCACAATATGTACGGCAAGTATGCTGTTTCATACAACTAATGACGCACTCAACTTACCACAGTTTTAAGAAAAGGCAAATATCAAGTGGTTAAATATTTAGCGCCTAAAACTAAATCCCTAACATATTTATTTTATAAAAATATCATCTTAATATCAAAAAAATGTATAATAAGGCACCATAATTAATGTAATAAATTGAACTAATTTAACGTTTTAATCGGAATGTCTTGATGGAAAGCTACAAGTTGGCTTCAGCTTATCCTAAATTGCCCAATGACCCAATATATTTATTGCTAGCATATCTCAGGATCGGAAGTATGTCCCAAATTAATTTTCCGATATAATTTCATTATCGCTTCGACTGGCACTCGCTCTGGAACTGGAATTGCCATAGTGTAATGATATGATTGAGTGTTTCTTGCAGAACGCCCACCACCACTTGAAGCCAGACTTGCCGGTGAAATCGAATCTACCGCTGGCGCTCTCCGTCAGTTTCTGGACAAACTCCAGAATGCTGAGCAGTGGCTTTTTGGTGCGACGATTGTACGGCGATATGGAGACGTCGCAGCAAAACTCCAGCACGGCACTTTCTTCGTTGTTGCTGAGTCCGGCTTCCTCTAGCACTTGCATGCGATTCGATTTGCCCAAAATGTTGTCGTAAAGTGTTCCCTTCGGTATGTTGTAGCGTGCTGAGGCTTGTGTAAATCTCAGCTTCTGTGTGACTACTGCACTGATGGCATCTCGCAATTGATTTTGACTCCAAGTGGGAGCTTTCATCTTCATGAGGCTATTTTTGTCCGCTGAATAAAATATTGACAACTTACAAAATTATCAAACAAAAAAAAAACAAACAACAAATATTTATACCATTTATCAAGGAATATGTGCCGGCATTAGGCCACGTGCTGTCCAACAGATTTGCCTGCAAATAAAAAAAAAGAGAAATATATTAATTTAAGGTCAACATTTACAAATTTGATCTGACAAATAACAGAGTCCGCAAATATTAATAAATAAACAAAACTGCCTGCCAATAAACCGCTTAACAATTTAATCGCTGTACAAAAAATTGATTAATGAAAAAGTGCATCGCACATATGAAGTGTCTTTTTGTTTCCATTGAATCTTTAATTCATATACAACATAAACGGCGTAATTGGAAAGTGCAACGCGTGATGGCCATATGTTTTATCCTCCACCCCGAAATGAGGGTCATTTTGAACTCGCCATTCGAATTTAATTTTTAAATATGCAAATAATTCGTGAACCCAATTGAATTGTTACGAGTGTCCTTTTATTCCCTTTTAGCTGAACACATTTTTCGCTGGCAAGCGGAAATGTGTACAGTGAAAAATTATGATTCATGTGCAACAGGTTGTGGTAGTCGGTAAGTGATTAATTTAAACTGAAAAATAAACAAAATTGCAATAAATTAAATAAATCACCGTGGAGCGAGAAAAATGCATATTGATAAAAATGTGAACGAAACTCGTATTTTAAATGTCAAAGAATGCTAATTATTCATGGGCAACAGGACTGAGTTAATTTATTGTTTTGTTAATTATTCAAAAATCAATTGAAAATAGTTGTGGGCAGCTGCAATTGACAGCTCAATTCCTTTTTTCATGGAAATTTTGTTAATTTAATTAAAGGCGTTAATTTGTGATATTTTCAGTGATTTCAATGAGCTAAGATTATTTTTCTTGATTATTCAAATTTTTATTTACAAAATTCAGATTTCAGCAATTACTTATTCATTTATTCTTCAACTATAAATTTTAATACGTACACAATCATTAAAATAAGGCTCTTTGAACCACTCATCTCAAGAATAAATATTTTAGAGTGGCGGAGACACAATAGCAGGGTGGTTTATTTGTTTTCTCATAGAGCCGCACAAGTCTTTTGCATAAAATACATACGTGCTACATCATTTTTGCGGAATATTTTTTTTTGTGTTAAATGAGACCACCCCTTTCTCCCCCCCCCCCTAGCCGACACATTCTAAGCCAGGATTTAAATATCCGTGCATCTACAAGCAAATACTGCACACATTTTATATGCACATACAGATGCATGCATACATTTCTGAAAGCACTTGTACAGACATTTTATAAATATGTGATTTATGCGTCTTCTGTATATTATCATACAGGCACACATCAAATAATATAAACATTTTACTATACATAATGCATATGCATATTGAACAGCGAATACATATGTATGTTCATTTCATATCATTTACTTTTGCTGCTAAATACATTTGTTTTTATGCAAAACAAATGATGGTGTAGCTGAAGAAATGCATAAATGCGAAAATATGCAATGTGCAGTATGCATGTGAGTGAGAATTCCTATAAAAAGGTATGGCTTAACATAAAGTAATTATTTATCTCCGCTGTAGTGTACAATATATTCTTCTGTCATTATTCATCCTACCATAAGATGTATTATGCTCTTGTGTATACCCGTCTTGTAATATGCAATTTTATGCTTTGCTCTATCGCTATGATTTGGGGCATGGGGAGCACATTAAAATTGAACTCATTCAGACAATTATTTTGTTATGGATTTTTTTTTTCATATCAGTATGTAATGAATTGATTTTTGTATTTAACAAATATTTAAATATTTCGAATTTGCTGCACATAAACGCGATTTTCTTTTTTTGAATAATGTTTTAACTTTAATTTTATAAGTTTGCCTTCTAAAAGCCAATCAAGTTTTAATACATCTTTGGAAATACATTAATTCACTTGCAATTGTACGTAAGGATTGGTCCAAATGGAATAATTACATGTTTATATTCAGGAGACATTTATGTTTAAACAAAATCATTGATCTTTTTTCGTATTTGATTTCAGATTATGTCAACTTACTTAAAATGATACATATAAAGAGTTTGAAAAATATGCTTTTCTCTCAGAAACACACAAAACAATAAAATATGTTATGTTTATTTTATTCGAAAGACAGAATGCAGTCTATTTCTTTATAAAGAGACAAACAGTTCAACTAAGAAGCTTTAGTCACGGATCAAAATAAAAATGTATTAATAAAATTATTAAAACAATTGTTTAATATACTGAATCGTCAAAAATTCAAAGTAAATTATGACACTTAACATAAAATCTCATTAAAGGATAACATAGAAAAATGTTGCAGCGCTAAAGTATACATTTTACTCGATTTATCAACTTACAATGTACGCTCAATTTGATATAATATAATGAAAGTACGCTGGCGGCATATCATGTATAGTACACACATTAAAACATAAAATGTAATAAAAATCATAAAACGGGCGAAAGTTGAATGCAGTTCTCGCATAAAAACCGCTTGTTGGAAAAATCTTTAAAAACTTAACGCATTTTCATGCTCCGAAACAAAATGTTTATGGATTGTCGAGAAAGGAAGCAGAATGGGAGCATGAGCGCTTGCAAGGCAAAAAAAAAAAATGTTTATTTTGAAACATACCCTCAGGGGCGAAAGGGTTTTTATTTGGCTGAAGCGCGGAGCGAAAAGGTGGTCGCGCTAAATGTTATTATTTCCAACGTGCAACATAAAACATAGCGAAAGCTTTCAGAGCTTAAGCGCAGAAACGATAAATTGTATTAAGTAATAAAAAGAAATCGCAATAAATATTTATGGGTAATAACACAAAAAGGGTGTACACTGTTGTTGGCTAAATTGTTTTCTGTTGCAGCCGCACACGCCACATTCGCCAGCAATCCGCGCGCATTTGGCAAAGTTGCAGCCGGCTACGCCATGTCTTTGCCGTGTACAACATGTAAGCGAGATGTTAAACATAAAACACGACTCGTTTAATGTTACTGATTTTATTAAAAACCATAAATTCCTCAGATCGACCATTTACATAGTTGCCGAAATGCTTAAGAAACATATCAATGGCCACAGTCGCCTCATCCACGAATATGAGACGTATAACGATGGCCCCTCATGCTCAGATGTTACACGAATAATCCGATAGTGCTGTTTTGGAGACGCAAATGCACATGCCATCAATGTATGAACATACGAGTTGGTACGAGTCGTAACCCGCTTAGCACGAAGGAACTTCGAAAATAAGGATGACGATAATAATCTGTTCCTTCCGTCGTTTTCTTCACTTTCCCTTTTCAACGTCTGTTGGTGCGCTTGCCACACCGACAACCCTCTCTCCAACCACCCCAACTTAGGGAAAAGACAGCAGAAGGAGCAGCGCACAGCAAACTGGCTGACTCAAAAGCGACCGTATTCATGCCAGGGAGATCAAGGATGTTTGTATATGTGTGTGAGTTGTGTGAGGAAATTGAGAAGCTTTCAGTATGCTTTAGGCACCCCACAGATGTGTACATAAGTATGAATGTAGGACAAAGTGTTTGACAACGACACAAATTGTCGACACTTGTTGACTGCAAGGCTCTTTAAGGCATAGATAGATACTTGAGACGCAGTAAAAGAAACTCAATGACAGGCGCCTTGTCGAAGCATGCTCACTTCTGCATGTTAATGAATTGAAATCGTTTCAATGAAATGCAATAAAATATAATAAAGTAGAAGCATCGTCTTGCACGTAACCTGAAGAGATTGCATTTGTCTTAAAATAATAGGATTTTTAAAATGCTTCTTACCTTCATGTCATCACATTCTTCAAAGCTTCCGTCATTGGCTGAGCTTGAAGTAGGTGAGGTCTCTGGATCAGCGTGTACTGTCGGCACCAAACCAAGCGACTCAAGAGGAGGTGGAATGCTATAGGATTGACTCGTTCGCGTAGCTTTAGGCTTCATTGTCTCCATTTGCGCTTCCTCGATTGCAACAACAGCTTCTAACAAAGGCGTTAAACTCCTTCGGTTGGTCATAGTTTTATTATTTGCCACAGTATTGCTGTTTACATTGCTGTTGTTATTGTTAATGTTGGCGACGAAATTTGTCGAGACCTTTCGACGCTTGCTGGCACTCTTCACCGTCGTCGAGGGAGAAGTAACAGTTGTGGGTGACTCTTGTTTCATTGAAGTTTCTGGCACTATTGTTGAAGCAGCGATGGCGGTAGTTGTCGTCTGTACAATGGCACTACTAGCAGAAGCTTGCGGTACTTGCTCTTGCTTTGGAAGGTGTTGTTGCTGTTCTTGCTGTTGCTGCTGCTGCTGCTGCTGCTGCTGCTGATGGTGAGTTTTAAACGTTTGAATATCACCCTCATCGTCATCACCGTTCACGTCACCTAGACCTCTTATCTGCAGCATTTCGGCGACTTTCAGCAGCGGCCCTATTTGCTCTTGGCTCACATTGATTTCGCCCCGATACATAAAGTCGACAATTGCTTTCAGCTCCGGCCACTTGACATCGCGCATTATAATCACTGGATGTTGGCATGGATTGTCAAAGAATAGCGAGGCAAAATACGGACTGCAGGCCGACAGGATGATTTTGTGCGCCTTGATGGAATACCCTTCGCATGATAGCGTCACATCGACCAGCGACTGCAGCTGCAGATGCTGGTCAAACACGCTCATTAGATTCTTCTGGTAGTTGTGCCATCTCAGACAGAATTGTTGACTTTGAATGTGTTTGCCGTTTGTGCTAGGTAATTGTTTTGACACCAATACCGGAACATTGGATTTTATTTCCGGGAATGTAGTGTAGGCAACTGATTGTATATCAGTCATATTGTCGAATTCTGCAACAAAAAAAAAATCGTTTTTCTGTTAGGCCGTTTCATTTCTAAAATATTGCATTTTCTTGATGTACTACAAAAAGACGGAGATTAAGGAGAGAAAATTATGGTTTATGTACTTTGGGGCACAATTTACATACTCGTACATGTCTTTGTTTACGTGAGGATTTGTTGTTGTTGTTGGAAAAGTGCATACTATATATAATTAAAAGGACAGAGCACACAGAGAAACTACCCCACATTATGTGGAACAGAGACAGAGCACAAGGACACGCCTGCATTGCGAGTCAACGAAAAGGGGATACTGCGCGATTGGGGAAAAGCTTTCTAAATTGAGGGGTGGCTTTGAATGCAGTTTTGCTTCTATTTTGGAATGGGGCGTTGTAAATTATCAACATAAAAAGCTCACAACTATTTTTAAACAATTAACTGTATATAAAAAAAAAAGTTAAATATTTGAAAATCATATATTTCGTGTGTTCATTTCCTACAAATTAACCTCATCATCAAAACACATAAATTGCGATCTTTATTTTTATAATAAGGTTACGAGTTCGTTTCTGCAAGACCAAGAGCCAGATCCATAAAAATGTTCCCACGATTTTTATTTATTGACAACAAACTAACCTCACCTTCGCGCAACGGGACACACAACACGCGCTTACTCTTTTGGGAATTCGCAATCAAGAAACAACCAGTCAAGTAACAAGTAACAACAAACTTCCTGAAATCAATCACAAATGTATACTTTAGTGGCTGCATTCAAAGCGCCCCACTGATCAAGAAATTGCATTTAATAAGTTACTTTCATTCCGATGCAGCGGAAATTCTGAATTAACAAGCCTAATTAAAATATGGGAAGCTCTCCGCAAGAACAGCCAACCGTTCAATACAATAACCGATTCACGTAACGTCGCTGTCGCGCGTATTAAGTTACATCTTACAATGTATATGACGTTATCGCAATGCAGTTGCAGCGACTTTCAGCGACAACTTATGGCGCATCTAAATGTAAGAAAAGCGTCCAGATTGCGACACTTAAATGTGTTTTTTTATTAAAATTGTTTGTGAATGTGGGCCCGCCACTATTCCAGATATATCTTAAAATGTCATCAACGCGCATTAAATGCGATGTTTTATGGCGATGTTGTGTGTCCAACGGCAGCTTCAAGAAATGCAGAAGGCACTGGTAATTGCGCAACGCGAAGATGCAACATTGTGATTATTTTTGTCTCATGACACCCATTTTTAAATATATTTATGTGCTATCATTATTGCAATAACATTTATATTTTGTTGTAAAGAAGGGTGAAGACGGTTTTTTTTAGAAACCCCCTCATGATGGCAGATAATAAACGAACCAATTAAAACTAATCAAAACAAATGCGTTTAGGCAATAAATCTCGATTAAAAGCGTAAAACTATGCACAAGGACACATCGCTATAGCACAAAGCTCAAAACGGAAATTAGGACTTATTACTCCCGAGAGAATAATTAGTTTAGCGTTTGAATTATGTCCAAAACGTCTTGTGGTTAAAGAGTTCTGAGAAATATAATTTGTTGCTATTTACTTCTTTCCTCACTTTGCCTTTTCAAGGCCTATGATGATTTTGTGACTTTTTGTTTAAATAGTATAAATACAAATATAATGATTTGGAACACCTCAAATATATAAAACATTTATTACTACCAAAAGAATTTCAAAAAGAATAAAACAAATATTTATTATTTTTATTTTTTATATTATTAGTGAAAAGTGATATATCACAGAAAATGTAAATTTTCTTTATTTTTAATTTAATTTAGAGCTTGTTTTGTTATCTGTTTTAAATGTATCTTTTAACTTCTTTAAAACTTCTTTGAGTTTTATAGTTTTTGTAAATAAAAGTCATCTTCAAGTAAGTCCAGTCAAATAAATAAAA
>JANSTS010006085.1:0-10165 GCA_026546915.1 Sylvicola fuscatus | reverse complement strand
TAAAGATTCAGCTCGATTGGATGGCGGGAAGTGGAAACTTTGTTTTTGTTTTAAGGAAATTATAATTAATTAATAAAGACGAAAAAAATAAATCGTAAGAGAATTTAATAAAAATAGTAACTGACTTTTTAAAGGAAATAGTATTGTCAAACCCCACCGCCAGATAGCACTCGTGTGATTTCACCAAAAGTGTTGTGTTATCCAATACAAGAACCTGCCAGGCGCCAGCCATGCGTGAAGCGTGCGTCGCGCCGACCAATAATATTTGGGAGAGGCGGTATAATAAGACAGCAACAAGTTTTTTAAAAAAATAACAAAACAATCCCGCGTTAAATGCAAATCAACACTAGCCGAAATAGATCACTAAAATAACAATTTGTTTCAAAATTCAACAACTAAACAGGAAGAAAACACTGCCACTTATGGGCGACGGAGAGAGACGTCGCAATTAAATTTTTTTTTTTGAGGTGAAATCACAGTGGCGTCAACAGGTGTCTGTCAAACTCTAGCTGTAATCATTTAGATTTTCGACGGTCTCTTGTTTTTCATTTGTAAATCTATGTCCACTGGCTAGAACGGTTTCTAGTTGAATATTATCAATAGCAATCCAAATGGTTTGACTTTGTACTAGCTTAATGGACAGAACACAAATTCACCTTACAATTACAGTCTGTCGTAAATCAGACAAATTACTGTATAAAATATAGTGGCGAGTGGCGAGTGGCGACACGTCTCGACCGTCCCAGCGCAAAGAGCCGCCACGAAATGATTCACAGTTCAAGGAGCGCACAAATAATAACACAATTGAAAACTTATCGGAAATTATAAACGGATATTTAGCACAACAGAAATTAAAAAGAAAACTAAAAAAAAAAATAAACTGGCTTAGGAATGGCGCATCGCGATGCGTCTCTCTTCTAGCGCGAATATAAAAAGATGTCTGACGCAGCGCCAGCGTCGATGGATGTCGTCACGTTTTTCTTGATTCCGCTTTGGGCTTCGTGACGTGTGCGTCGGTTGAGCGAAGGAGAAAGAGCGATGAATCGTGGGCGCGCGACTGAGACTTGGCCATGTGTTGCGATGTTAACAAGTGTCACAGCGGTCAACCAACGACGCTAGACGCCGATGTGTGGCGCTTCCAACGTTGCGACGACACCAGCGTCGCGATGCACTTTTTACGAAAAAAAAATTTTTTTTTTTCCTTTTTATCTTTCGAGAAAAATAATTGGCGATAACACATTGAATATATGCTCGTATTTATTCACACACATTTAAGATAACAACGATATTGAGAACATTTTTAAATTGGTCAATTTGATTTAAGATGATTCATTCTATGATTCACTTTTCTTCCTTGGGAGATTCCTTGGGCACACGTTCCTGCGACGAATCCGAGGAGTCGGGTGTAACGGCAGGACTCTTAAAACATTTCTTACAATTTAATATTTAACAGAATCTTAATTTCCCAATAAACACCTACCGGAAAACCGCTGTGCAACATTTGTGCAATTTTCTCAACGTCCAAAGTGTTATCCAGTGCTGAAACTTTCTTTAGAGCTGCCGACACGATGCTCAAGTCGCCGCGTAACTCACTGACAACGGCGGTAATCTTTTTGGCGTTGGACAGCACCTCGACACTCAGCGTGTATGGATTGTAGCGCACACCAAATGGACGCTGGATACTTTCGGCAAACGCACGCATCTTCTCCTTGGCCTCTTCAAATGAATCCGTATAATAGTAGGCATTTTGATAAGCCGTAATGATACATTCTTCGCGACACGTCACTTCCGGATCAAATCGCTTAATTTTTTCCTTCGTTGTAATGGCATGCTGCAGCTCGGCCACCGATGACAACAGTCCAGCGCCGAAGACTTTAAAATTTCCGTCCGTCTGTCTGCATAATCCAAATTCAACGGTGAAGAAATAAAGCTGAAGCCAACAAGATTAATAATTTAATTAAATTGAATAAAAAAATCTTTAGTAAGATTACGGTAGCAATTCTGTCGATGTCATCATCAGAGGCCCCCAATGAAGCCAACCCAATTTCTTGAGAAAATTGAGCAAAACTGGGATTGGCCAGTAGTGGCATATGGCCAAGAAGCTCATGACAGCAATCTGGTTCCGGAGTGTAAAACGGATCCGATGAGTGTCGAATGTATTGGGTGCAATGGAACACACGAAACGCTAATCCAGAGAGAAAGTCCCTTGGAGACAAGTATCCTGCGACAGGTCGCAATTGGAATCCAGTTTTGCGCTTTAAGAAGGTGCTAACATCTTGCAGCTGCGGCAAGTTGTCTTCGCGATAGCCGCAATACTTCACCAACTGTGGCCAATTCTCCATGTACTCAGGCACCGCATACAAAGCATAAAGACGATGCAGTTCGCGAAAAACGACGCCCCTTCAGTAGAAGTTGAATGTATATTCATTAGTCAGATTTAGTATGATCCTTAATTGCAAATCAAATTAGGACAACTTACCATGTCTTGATTTCTTCTTGAGTGTATTGCACACGCGGAATTGGATTGCCACTGAAAATAAATGAAATTAATAACACCCTGAAATTGAATTGAACGTCTCAACTGTTTGTAAGAGTTTGCAATTGCAGCAAATTGCTCGCGACGCTTTCTGTAGACAGGGTCCTTGAATCCGGGATGATCAGCATCCAGCTTGTCACCGTACATCAAGACATTTTGCGCCTTGTCTAAATCTGAGATTTTACGTGGAAACCAATGCATTTCGCCAAAGTCTGTAAAAATTGTATTTAATAAAGAAAAGTTATTGAAAAGTTAAGAAACAAGGATCAAGGCGAATTACCGAAACTGGAGCATGAGGATAGTGGAGTTGGTGGTGGAAACTCTGATGAGCTCTCAGTTGATGTGTAAGTCACTGTTTGAACTTCACGCTTCAGCATTCGAATGACCTCATCAAGATGATTTGCATCGCATTCAATATCAACCAGAACGTCAGCCTTGAAACACAAAATCTTCAAGACAAATAGTTTAAGAAACTAGCTGAAGATAATTACAGTCTTCCCAGCGTGATCATAATTCTGGAATTCAATGTGAAGTACATTGATACCCATCTCCTGAAACACTTGAAGAGCATTGGCCAGACCGCCAACCTGGTTCTTCAATGTAAATAATATTGATGTCTTATCTCCTGGAGTCGGCTCCTTGTCACTGCTTGTACTTTGAGGTTTAGCCTTCACACAAGTTTACAAAGGAAATATCAAGGAGAAAAATTTGTAGCGAAATTTTTGTAGAATTTCAAATGAAATGGAATACTGTTCAAAATACCAGAAAATCCTTTCGCTTGTGCAAAGGGCTGCCTTCCTTTAGTGCCCATTCCTGCTCCCCACTGCGATACAGCCACAAACCCAGGAGGCTTTTACCAGATCCACTCATCACTTCAATTTAATTTCTTTGCTGTTTGCTTAATTCTTCTCTGTGAATGTTTGATTTCCTTTGATAGTTTTGTACGATCGTCTCCCTTTTGATTGCGTCACACCGCTTTCTACTTCAGAACAGACAAGAATGTATACAGCGAATAGTAACTTGTTGATTTATTCATTCTCAATTGCTGGTTTGCTTTCTTAAATAGAATTCAACACAAATGATAGCAAAATAAAAAGGAACGAATACAGACACAGAGTATATAAATTCGTAAGGATGCGACGATATACATAGAAAGATGCATCAATCACTTAAGACTTCAGAGTGGTTCTGCTTATCGTTAAGTGGTTGATGTTCGGCTTTAATTGATTCAGTGGTAGTTTCGACGATATGTGTAATTTATTTAATCGTCATATTATATATTTGTGGGGTGGTTTGTTGAAACTGTACATAGACATCGATGTGCATTAACGGTTGACTATAAATATTTATGTTTCGTTTGCAATTTGCAACACTTAACTATATATAAATGTTATTTACCATAAATACAAGAGGCATGCAAATAATATAAATATTTCCAGTTCAATTGTGTTCATAATGTACCATATATTGAATGATTTTAATTAAAGATCCATCGTTTTGTTCAAACATTCTTTTATTTAAAAAGAATTTTAACTTAATTTTATTTAATGATTAAGACATTTACAATCATAAATTGATAGGAATCAATTTATTGTTAAACCTATTGCTTTTGGCAATAAATGTTTTTAAAAACCGACAAAAAGAAAATACATAATCCAAAACCACAAGATATTTTTTGTTGTTGATATTATAACAATTCCAATGCCTAATTGTTACTCTTATAAACAACAGGATTTTTAATAAAAATTTAAAGAATATTTATTCACTTTAAAACGAAAAGGAAGCTTTCTTTGTTGGTTGTTTTTCCTTTACTTCTTATTCCTAATTTAGGAGTTTGGAAATAAGCTGCATGAAAACAATTAAAATTTACACGATTTTTGCAACAAAAAGGATACAAATAGGTGTGAAAATATTTAAAACACGGAACTAATAATAAAAATTGCAACCAACTTCACATTTTTTATTTCTTCTGGTATTTTAAGCCAACAATAGAAGGGTCAAATAAATTTTAAATACAAAGAAAACGGAAAAAATATTTAAAATACTAACGCTAAATAATTATTAACTAATAAAATCATATGAAATTTGAAATTCAGGACACGGGAGCAGAACTTAGTAAAATATAAAATTGAATGTATTCACCAATGAATGCCATTTATTGAAAAATTTGAAAAATGACTTAACAAAATTCATATTCTTGAAAATTTACAAAAAAATATCATTTAAATGGCAGAATTTCATTTTTAACACTACGAATTTATTTTTAAAAACATAAACAAATTTACCACAATGATTTCACAATAATCCAAGTTGTCTGAAAGAGTGAATTTCACAAAATAATCACTTTGAAGTTGCACTGCACAAATCACTGCCACAGGAGAGGATGATATTCTTCGCAATTTACCAAGGAACACTGATCCATTTTGCCAGCAGCAATTGCCTTTTATAGCTATGAGAGTCAGAAGGTGCGGTAGGCGACGTCATTCATCCCCCATAATGCTCTTGTACATAAAATGTTCTACGTAGAATGATGCTGGATGTTTTATAGGGCGCCACTGAGTATGAAAAGTATACGAAACAGCAATGAATGTGATTGGCTGAATCAAGTAAAATCAGGATGAAATGTTAGTTCGTCTTCTTCAGAGACCTATTCAAACTGTTATCAAGTGTTGAGAGGGCTGTTATGTGGGTTGCACTGGTGGAATGGGAATTCACTGTGTGTACAGATACACATAAGCTTGTCGAGTATACATATGCAATTTGGCGTCAGTAATTTATGCGGGTGGTGAGAGATAAGAAGGACGAATCGGAGTTTATCAATGAAATGCTATCCAGCAGCTATGCGGCAACTGTTGCTGACAAGTGGAATATGTAGCGAAGCATAGATTTGGTCCATTAGTCTTATTAAGCATAGTGCATCGATTGATAAACGGCGCACCTTTCTTGCTTCATTTAATATCGTTACGAATGTATGTAGTCGTTTGACCAACTTTAAGATCATTAATTGTTTGTAACTTCGCGAGGGTGGTTTTATGATGTGGGTTAACAATGACATGTTTTCATTATAAAGATAGCCACTGGAGTGTGCTCATATAATATGTCATGCAATACGGACATGGTTAGTTAGGCACATGTTTAAGTGTTTTGGAAAATGAAAAGATAGCATGATTGCCAAATTCTATAAATATATTTTCACAATAAACATTTTATCTTACTTACTGATGTTGATAATACCCGCATATTGAAAAACGTTAATTAGTTTAAAAGTTCTATTGTTCCATGTTTAAAAGAAAATTTTAGAATATGGGAATAAAATTTCAATAAAATGAAGCATCCTCATGATTAAATTTTTAAATTTGAAATACTATTCAACCCTTATATTGGGTTCTTTTTTTTACAAAAAAAATCAATTAACTGATAGGAACATTTCTTGTAAGAGTTCATTCTTTAAATTGTCCTCAATCTCCAAATATCATGTTAAATGAAGACGTTAAAGAAATTTCTTATTACTTTGTATCAGTGGCAAATTCATATATTTTAGTATAGGCTTACAGAATAGAGAGTTAAAAAAGTTGAAAAATTGCGCCTAATTCCACAAATCCTCCCTTATCTATACACTTTTATAGCAAACGACAATTCCACCGAGCTCGCTTCAGCGCAAAAGCCACCCCGTGCGCCATAAAAAATGGCGGCCTTGCAAAATCAATAATAACTGTGTCGTATGACTTCGTATGCGCGTAACTGTGAATTGCAGTACAGAATTTTACGTGAAAAAAGTGGTGTGCTTGTATATTCTTTCTCGTGGATACTCTAGTGTCTGGTGCAAATAATTAGTTATTTGCTGGCGATTCCTTCCCGTCTAGGGGTGGCTTAATATCCACTGTACAAGAGACACCTGGCAAGGACGCGATGGCTGACGCAGAATTTGAAGAGTTTCGCAATACATTTGTGAAACTGCCCTCGCATTTCCAAACACCAGCGCCGTTCTATTCGTGAGTTACCTTAGTCCTTCCTGTCGTTTTCTTATTTTTCGCGTACCCTGACCGTTTCGATTTATTGCTTGAAGTTTCAAATGATTAAATCCATTTTTTATTTCCGTTCAACTTGAACTTATTGATTTAAAGAAATTTGGTTAAAAATGTGTGAAATTACAATGAAGATTTTGGTTAATTATTTGCAGTCTTGTGGTTGGCCTAGACGATGAAGACTCGCCATCAAAAAGTGATTGCTCTGACCAGGAGGAGGATCATATTAATTCGCAATTTAATCCACAAATATGCTCAAAACCACCACTGCTGTTGCCCGAACATCATCACACTGAAGATGATGAGCTTGGCGATGGCTTAAAGGTTAATCTAACAGCCAACTCTTCATCAGCTTCATCGACATCAACAAATTCATCTAATCAATCGAATTTGGAGAGAACAAATTCGTTGCCTTTCATATCTGGCAATGGTCAGGTAGTGGAGCGACGCAGAAGAAAGCTGCCCGAAATTCCTAAGAATAAGAAATGTAAGATTTATTATCATAAAAAAGTGTGGTGATCATTTTCTAAAAAAAAATGTATCTCTCTACAGCTTCCATAATGTTTATGTGTGGTGGTGGAGGCCCAACATCACTGGCGGATGAATTAAGCGGCCGCCAAAGCTTCAATTCATTGAACTCAATGCCGCAGCGCTCTATCCTAGCACGAAAATGCGGCTATTTACTGGACGAAGATTCAAGTCCAGATTCAGATCGTCTACAAAGTCTAGGCGACGTGGACAGTGGACATTCAACGGCACATTCGCCAACTGACTTTAAGAGCATGTCACCTCAGTTGGCTTCACCCCCAACTTCACCATTTCCACCACCATTTGGCGGTGTGCCATTTAGCCAACTGGAGATGCTAGAGGCGACACATCGCGGATTGCACAAATTCATACCGCGACATCATGACGAGATTGAGGTGGAGATCGGCGATCCCGTTTACGTGCAAAAGGAGGCAGACGACTTGTGGTGTGAGGGAGTTAACTTACGAACCGGTCGACAGGGCATTTTCCCGTCAGCCTACGCCGTTGACCTGGATTACAATGATTTTGATCCGACAGCTGTGCAGGTAAAGAAGGAGCGCTACTTGTTGGGCTATTTGGGCTCTGTGGAGACGTCTGCCCACAAGGGAACGGGCGTTGTTTGTCAAGCGGTGCGTAAGATTGTCGGTGAATTTGGCGAATCACCAAATGGCCAGCCTTGCATTTTGGAGGTATCGGATCAAGGATTACGCATGGTGGATCGATCACAGGTGAAATTCGATATTCTTTGTCAATGATTTTATTCTTGAATTTGTTTTGGTGTGATTTATAGGCAAAAGAAAAGAAGAAGCCCTGCATCGATTACTTTTATTCGCTGAAGAACGTCTCATTTTGTGCGTTTCATCCAAGAGATCATCGTTACATTGGCTTCATTACAAAGCACCCAACAATCCAGCGATTCGCTTGTCATGTCTTCAAGGGACACGAGTCTACTCGGCCGGTGGCTGAAGCAGTCGGGTAAATACTGATCTGTTCTTGCACTTCTTTTTGGCTTATATAATATGAATGATTTCTGATTTACAGGCGAGCTTTTCAACGCTTCTATCAAAAGTTTATAGAGACGGCTTATCCGATTGAAGACATCTACATTGAATAAAATGAATAAGGAATGGAATCGCGTGAACGTGGAAAATTGAAGCATTTATTTACTGAACGAAAGCTTTAATTTCACTTGTATTTAAAATCTCCTATTTAGGCTTTTTCAATTTTTTCTCCTCTGATCTTCGGTTTAGACGTTCAAATGCCAACGGTGCAGTTAACTTTTCAACTTCTGTCTTGTAGCAGTTTCTTGTAAATATTTCATCGCACTGGTCACTGAATCACTCATTTAATGCAGAAAGACATTCTTATCTCTAAATAGAATTCTGTTTAGTTGTTACTTAATTAAAGTCATAACAAACAGACAAAAATCATAATGGATAATATAAAAGTTAATTAAACATGTATTATATTTATATATTAAATTTAAAATATTTAGCATGCAGTATGGAGTGGTTTACCAACACTGAGCGCGATTTACATAATTGTTTTTTGGAATTGATTTTAACACTAATTTAGATAATTAGGCTGTACTTTTTTCCGACTAAATTCATTTAATAATTATGTGTATTTTTAATTTTGTTTTCGATCAAAACCATTTTTGTTTTTGAAATTTATTGTTTGTTACTTTAAATTTTTGGGCATTTCATTTTTCCCTACTAAATTGTTTCTCCTTAATTATGTTATTGGTGCTCAGACAGTGAAAATTGTTATTGTTGATGAGAAGGCAGTACAAGAAACGAAATGTGCAGGGGAACAAGGACGATTGCGTGAAGAATAAAATTCAGCTCCAGAGTAAAATATTTTTATAAGCTGGAAGGTTGATGACTCATAAATATTGTATTATCAATAAAAATAAAAATCTAGGCCAAATTCAAAAAAAAAAAATTCTTATAAAATCACCAGACTAAACTGACATTCAAATACACAATAAATTATAAACTTGCAATTGATTATTTATATTCAAACTCCTTGTTTTTGGGGAAAATTAAAGTTTTTTTTGCATTAATTTTCAGCCGTTGAAATTGTTATATTTTTATCATTTCATTGTTAAAAGAACTAAATTTTCATTATTCAAATAAGAAAGTACAGAAACTGTGCCTAGTCTGTACCAAATTACAATTATTTTTTTATTTGCTGTTAGTTTAACAAATTTAATATTGGTCACTAAACGAATAGTTGCAAAATATATTTTCACACGATTAACTCAAAAATATGCATTTAATAATAGTTTAAGAAATTAAAACAAATATGACAAATAAAGATATATTATACACAATAATACCAAATATTATTTACTTCAAAGCCTGCATTTAATGTAAAAATATAAAAATGAACAAAAAGATTGGTAATATTTAAATAAGGGAAGCAACAAGTTTTTTACTGTAAAAGGAATACTTACTAAGGGAATGCAATAAGAATTTTGAATGAATTGGGAGAATGATAGAGATTGAAATGGAAGTCGATTCTACATTGTATTATTATTGTTAAATAAATATAAGAGAATAAGTTCAATAAATATAATAGCGTTTTAAATCTGTATTAATTAATATATATAAAAAAAAAACTCAAAGGTCTTAAGAAAAATCTATAAATATCAATCAAGTAGTTTTCGGTTAGGAAGTGCAAAGGATTTTTTTTCTTGCTTTAATTTACGTTGTCGTTATGACATTTAATAAGATTTTCTGACCTCTTGATTTAATTTTTTTTTGCAAATTTAGTTAAAGCAGAAATTCTTGCCACATTAATATTGATTAAATATAATTGTTGATTTTAGGATTATTTTATGTTAATAAAATGAACAAAAAGTTTACCTTACAGTTTTTAACAGGGTCTAAGTCCAAGAAGAAAGTGAAACAGTTGGCATTTAAGTTTTCTGAATTCTTATTTACTCGTTTGTTCCCACAAAATACCTAAATGTAAACAATTAAAAAAAAAACTTGGATGATAAAATCAGAAAAAGGTTAAATGAAAATCGTATGTTTTTATTTTCAATAGCTTTTTTATACTCAATGTACAT
>JANSTS010006084.1:6725-20566 GCA_026546915.1 Sylvicola fuscatus | reverse complement strand
TTTTTTGCTATGCTGCTTTTTTATGCGGAGTATATTTGTCCTCAATCACTCTTAATTCACCTCCACCTCTAATTGGCTTCATATACTTACACCCCTTTTTTTCAAAAGAAGAAATAAATATTAAATTGAATAAAAAGCACGAAACATTCAGAGTTTTCTTAACGGGTAATTAAATTATCTTCACATTTATTCGTGCGACACTTCCGCAAAGGATGAAACAATTGGAGCATTCTTTCTTTTCTTGTAGATATAATTTACTTCTTTCCATTGTTGTGCACACTTACGGAGTATTTCGTTAGAGAATTTTTTTTTTGGTTTGGGACTGCAACGAGAGTGATAAAATATAAAAAGCCAAGGAAAGGGGTAGGTATACAATAATTTAATGTTCTTATTATATACTTTTTTCCACAACAATTTCTCAAAGAAAAGGGGTGACAATAATTAGGTTTGAATTGTGGCTTCTACATTTTTATAAACACAAATGTTGGGAGGGTTGACGACATAAAAAAAAGTGGCGCGATGACTTTATATTGTCAGTTAAAACTTGAAATAAAAGTAATTATTAATTGGTTTATGGCCAACGGAGAATACAAAGTGAAGGGATGAAATGTATGGCGTTTTATGGAATTATCGCTCGCACTTTTTGCAGTGCTCATCCCTTTGATTTGAATTGATCAAGATTTTTTTTTTAAAGTGGGTGGGTTGGATAACAATTACGTTTCACAGTAGTGTAGTTTTTAATGAAAAGGACAATAACAGATTTTTCAAATTGCCCAATAACCACCCTCTGAAGGGTAATTCCAAAGATTGTAATTATGGTTGCTGGCCATTTAGTTCCACCGAAAATTACGCGCTAACTTCTAAATGGATCCCAAGTGATAAATAATGGCAATCGCACGGATATAGTGAACGCCACGGCCGCAACGATTTAATTCTCTAGTCCTGGCATTTAATGGCCTCACCATTTGTTTGAATTCTAATCATATACCATCGCCGCACTTCCTAGTTATGTTCTATGCTGCTGCTGTTATTCGCAAAACGCCTTATAACAATGCATCGCGTCCAATATGGGTGGCACATGGAAGGAGTGCGTCGGTGCACGTTGTTGTTTAATTTTTAATGCGGCAAAGATAAATGATTTTACACATCTAAAAGGACTCGGGCTTCACATTTGATTAAAACCACCTGAGGCTATCAAATGGTAGAAAATTGCGAAGTGAGGAAAAAAAAACAAGCTGACGGTAAGAAATATTCGTGTGATAGATAAAACAAATGATCGGTGGGGGTGCAACCAAATAGGAACGAGATCCTGTATATTCCTTCAACACCCGTTTTCCCTCATTTCGCCAAACTGACAGTCGCCACAAGCCAACACCGTAGGGTGAACTAGCGAGTAGAGGTTTTCTCCGTACCGTTTTCATTTTTTAAATAGCAAAATGATCAAATGTTGAATGGTGGAAAACAAGAGGGAAAACAAGCGTGGCGACTGACACCTAGCTGACATCTAATTTCCACCTCTCAGTTCTACGTTTCGTTTCGTTATTTTTTTCATTCTTTTCTTTTCATTTCATTTTCATCTGCTTTAGGGCATTTATCTTTTGTTTGAATTTTTCATTTTCTACAACTTTATTTTCTTCTTATTCCAATTTCAATTTATCTTGTGGTGTATATATAGGCAAAGAAATGACGAGAAAAAAAGTCCTCCTGTTAAAGTTAGCGAAGAGACGCCATAAAACGGACCAAACTTTATGCACAAAATGCCACATAAACATATAAGTATGTATATGCTATCAATGCATAAAGAAAAAGTTTGCCGTGAATTAATTTGAAAATCATTGGATCAATACCATTCGGCAAGTTAGGCAGGCAATTGCAATGAAATCGAACGACCTCGACGTCTCTACGTCTATTCGAGTACAAGTGTGTACACATGCGAGCGACGGCGTGGACACAAAGCCGCAAACAACAGCGCCACCCTCCGCCTCCCACCCACTCCAGTTGGCGCAGTCCGTCCAGATAATAACCATGAATATGTTAATTAATAACTTGGTCTGACCGAAAACTTGTAATTCGTACAAATGCCTGGACATTAATGCACGCACTGAATTCAAGCATATATGAACACCACTATAGTGTGTGTTCGTCTACCTCCACCCACCGCCAACCCACCGCCACCCACCGCTGTAGGCGGAATCGTCACCAATTGAACGGGCACACGCAAACGCACAACATTGACGTTTTTTCCAATCCTCAACGGTCGATCTTTTAGATTGCGAAATGTTCCCGATAATGTTCGCCAGTTTATTGTCTGTTGTGCGTAATTCTTGTGTGTTTACAATATGAGGCCAGGCACAGACTAAACGAGTATGCACGCTTCGCATACGAGATCTCATATGTGCGATAAATGGCAATTAGGTAGCGAATATGTGGGGCGGCGGCATGGCAGCAGCATATATTCCGCACACCACCATTGCCGCCAGTATAGGGAAAGGAAAATTTGAGTTTTGATTTTATCGGCATTTGATTTAGGTTTTTGCCTCGTTATTCCCTGGCTAAGTGGGGTAAATTATTTTGTACATTGTGGGCAATTAAAAGGCTCTCTGGCTGAATGTGTAATGGAACCAATTCATTTGTATGTACACACTCATTACGCTATATGGGGAGAATTTTCAATTGGCGCAAGTTGGGCTTTCCTATGCCACCCAACATAGTAAACTTATGCTCTGAATTTATTCTAACTGTCCATGCATGCAAATGTGCGTGCATTTGTCCACAGCGAAAGTGTGACACCTCATAAATTAGTCGTTTAAATGTAAAACCTTTTGAAAATACTTAATTTTTAAAGAACATATTGCATATTAACGGTTCACAGTTAATGGGAGCATTGGAATGCAGTTAATTTCCTGTCTTGTCATGTACCTTTATTTATTAAGGTAATAATAATTTTCCAATGAATGATTTCTCGCAGCAGAAATCACAGAGAACATTTTGATAATAAAGACAGTCGACGATAACATTTTATGATTATGTTTCATGCTGTAACTCAAATGCGTATACATATGTATGAAATATGTAGTCGCCAGTTGATTCATTCAATGGCCATTTCCAAGGATTATATTATCAAGAAATTCATGATTTTCTGGACCCTATATTTCGATATTTACGAATTCTTAAATATATAATAACTAACGGCCTAAATGTCTAATATTTTAGTATCGGTTGATGCTTCATAAAAAGCACGATTTGGTCTTCTTATTGGTATAAATTTAGTGGATGTTTATTCTAACCCTCCCCCATTTCTTTAGCCTGCCAAAAATATTAAAATTTTAAATTGTTTAATAATTTACAATTTACTAATTGTTGGCACAAAGTAACACGTTTTCAAATTATCTCAATTGAAAAACATTAAAATATAAAATCTTATAATTATTACAAAAGATTAGGAACATTCCGAAATTTGAAGTAATCTTTTTTTTCTGTACATTTAGGGGATCAATCCAACCTTGACAACTTCATGCCACCGCACAACAAATACGGGCAGTAAATGGAAAACTGTTTATATTCCAGTAAAGTAACATCAAATATGTTTCGACATTAACGCGTTAAATCGAAATTGAAATGTGAGTCGTGGGGCTAATGGCATCCAGTGGGAGTATCGTTACCCATATAGATTTTTAATGTGACACGGCTTTGAAAGTAAGACGCCGCACTGAGTTGCTCAAACAACCATGAAAAAAACAAGAACAACAACAACCAACAGCCAAGACGTTTTTACGTTGACAAAGACCATTTAAAAAAAAAAGGAAAAAGAAAAGAAAAAATTGGTGCTGAGATAATATAGAAGCATCATAAATAACAAATAAAAAGCTGTAATGTTGCAGCGAAGATTACCCTCAAGTATGAAGGCGCACCTATCCCCATTGCATGCGAAGGGGTGGCATACATTTCCTTCAAAAGCATACAACTCTCTTGAGTGGCATGCCATGGCGGCGCGGAACTCGTAAAGTGGAGCGCAGCCTATTTCATGGCAAAAGTTGGTCGCGTTGCGTTGTAATGTGTGACGACTGACGAGTCTCCTCGCCACCCAATCTCCCAGTAATGTCGCGGCGCGCCTCGCCTCGCCCCGTCGCCACACGACTCAAACACACGAAATCGTAATATAAAAGAAGCAAAGATCTACATAAAGGACCAACAAGAATTAAAGAATGAGCCGCCACCGCCGAGGGATGAAATGTTTTTGTTGTTGATTATGTCATTATTAATATTTTTATTGTTGTGCGAGACTGCGACGGCCGAGCGTCGTATATGGAAAAAATGTATTTGATAAAAATAAAAGCGACGCAAATACGAGCAGCAATGAATGGACGCGACGGCGTTCACAGGATGTATCCATTGTGACAAGCTCACATGGATTTTATCTATAGGTAGTCCTTTAGTTGATGCTCACCGGGTGGTATATTAATGTTCAAATGAATTTCAAGACGGCTTTGTCGTCTGTATGGCCAGCGTCTCACAATGCTTGATTAAAAAGTTTCTCATTTAGGCTTTTCTAATGGGCATTGGCCTTAGATGAAAAATAACGTCTGTAACTCACAAGTTATCAGCCGTTTAAGGTCATGCGCTGAGAAATTCACAAATAGACACGTTAACATGTACATTAAAGCGTTGAAGTTGCGGTAAACGTAGAATGTAGATTAAATCGTTTGAATACTAAAATTAATTGGCATTCTGTGAGCACGCAATTTGAGCCTTCGTGTGGTAAGCGGCTAACAAGTGGCCATTACAATGACCACTCCAAGGCTATTGATGGGCTCTTCGATATCCGGCTGCCTGGCACGTTGCGATAGAGTCCTTGCAGCAGCAGCGAGAGTGTGAATTTGACCATGACATCGTTAAATTGGTGACTTTCTTCTAGTATATACTCGTACATTAACTATTGTATAAATTAACTTCTTCAGTGTGCTGCACGCGAAACCAATTCCGTCGTTATCTTCTTTTATGCCATCGCAAGAGTCAAATAATCCTTGTAATCTTTTCGATTTCATTGTGTTTCGTTAATTTTTTGTTGCCCCTTTTTCAATGAACGCGAAATCAAGGATTAATGCTAATTCCACAAATTCCGCTTGAGACAGAGCACAAATTTTCGGAATATTTTGAAACATTTTTGGTGTGGTATTCGAGAAAAAGAGACGGGATAATTAGGGGTATAGCAGTGGCGGTTAAATGCCTCTAAAACCAGGGAAGGTATTAATTAAAAATTAAGACAACACCCTTTTCTTAATTCCAATGTTTTTAAATGGAATAGCGCACTAAGAAGTTTGGTGTGTAAAAGTTCAACTCAAGATGAATAAATCCTCGCGCGAAAGCCATGGATTGGCTCGTTAAACTTTCTCTTCGCCACACTTTCAGTACTCTTCTCAGCTGTATAAATATATACGTAAATGCAGATTACTTTTTCCTCTAGCTAGTGGAAAATATTCCTAATGAATTAACTTTTCGTTTTAATTAGAAAATCTCGCCGCTCGATTAAACGTACATAGTCATTACATAAAACTGGTGATACAGTATAGCATAAGTATTCATTTAATTAAATATTATGGAAATAAAATTGTTTATTTTAGCGTATTGAAAAAAAAAAGAGAACTGAAGTTAGTTTAGTGAAAATACTCACCGCTTTTTTGAAATACTGAACTTGCTTCAATTGGAATGCGTTTAATTTCAATTAATCCTGGCATTTTTTTGGCGGATTTTGTTGGTGCAGCTTTGATGACGTTCATGTTGATTCTGAAAATAAAAAATATTTACTCAAAAAAACGAAGAATTGTACACTGATAAAATGTCTTCTATTTCAGTGGCCACAGCCCACAACTCATCCCTAGTATCGCCACTCGACTTATCACAATGATCGTACACATACATCGAATCACATGTGAGCGTTTACATGTTGAAGTTTGATAAAATGTCACCGGCAAGCAGTCCGGCACTCGAACTCACTATCAGCTAACATATTTGCTCGGACAGTGTTGTGCTTTTAAAGTTTGTTATGCGTCGTCGAAGAGCTGTGATATTTTAGGAGTCGTAACTTCTTGTTTTTACTATGTGGTACTTTGTGATAAAATAATAATAATTGAGATTCACAATCGTATGTGGATTATAAAGCAACTGTCAAAAAATATTGCCACTCTGGACACATTTATTCGGACAGTATTTGCCGAAAAGCTTTTGTTGGCAGTTTGGGTTATGGTCTTGTCACATCTCTGGTTATCAAATTGAATTTTATGCATGAGAAAATGAATGATATGCTGAACATGTGAGGCAATTGTTTCACTTCATAGTTATAGTTATGCCCATATATTGTGATGTAGTTGTTATAGCAATTTGGGAAATGTTTTCGTTCAGCAAGAGGCTGTTTCTTTGAATTCTCCAATCCTTAGTTATAGCCTTCTAATAAAAAAGGTTAAAATAAATGTTTAAAACGTCTTATCATCCATTCCTCTTTAGATAAAGATAGAGTCAATAAAATCTGCAATAAAAGTACGGAGGAAAGTCCTTGTCTAATTCTGTGTATGACGCGAATATTATGCAAATCACAAGAGATGGGTTCGTATTTCTTGCAAAGTGGCATCCAGTCAACAGAAAAGAAAATCGCATCACTTTGAGGACGGCATTCAATTCATAAAATTGATCATATCGATGGCATGACGAATTATCCGCAATGGATTTGCAGACACAGTGAATTGGCGTGTGGAGAAAAACCACTCTTCCCGCGTATCAGCCTATTGAAAGATTGGCAATAAATCAAAATTGCGTTCGAGTGATAAGGGAGACACGCGCAAAAGGGAACACGTATAAAATGACACGCGTGGATTGTACTTTATAATGTATATGTTGGTAATATGCATACGCGGATGGCGAACGATAAGGAGACCCGATACGCATGTTTTAGGCAAATTACAACCTTGCAATTATTTGGCGAAAAGAGAACGGATATTGTTTATTGCAATATTTTATGTGCAACAAATAAAATCGCACGGATTTTATTGAAAACATTACGGTTAAGAGCCGCGAATACAATTTGCATAATGCAGCGAGGGGAGTTTTGATGTCGCTGGGCTCCCTTGCACATGCGGCAAAGGGTGGCCTGGCTAGGTTTGTTTGTCGATGCACCTCGTTCACTATCATTGGCCTGAATGACATACACATTTCTGTTTATGCGCCCCCGAAACAACTCGCATTATCATAAATCTAATAATATTTTTATATTCACAAATGCAGTGAGTTTTGCCATCAATTGGAGAGGGATGTTGTTCAGCATCGCAGACATTCAATGAAAATGTGAAATTCGTCACAGATTTTTGTCACAAGTTTTATTGGAACACTTTTCTATTTGACGTCATTTGTTTCCAGACGCGTGGAAACGTAATTCGATTTTGGGTGACGGAAGCCGACCTCCCTTCAGTTTGCAGTTTGGTTATTTCTCGCCCTTGACTTTTGTGCTCCCTCTGCCATGTGAATATGACTGATTTTGAAGGATTCATCCGAGCCAAATGACAAGCAAATAATATCAACGATGATATGTGTCATCGTGTAAGTGACATACTCGTGCATTAAATAAATTAAGGATAAATAAATTAATTAGGTAGATGTGTGCTCTCGTCTCGTGCAGGGTGATTGTGCATTTACGTGTTTTCACAAAGCCAAGGGTGGTGAGTTTTTATGGCATGTATTAAATTGAATAAGCAATTCATTCTGTCTGTTGAAACAATATTTTGATTATTTCTTTTTTTAGTAATAGTTTAGATAAAAAAATAAAGTCATTTGTCGTCGAAAAGTATAAGGAAAAACTTCCCATGACGGCTTCCAGCTCAGTTATATCTATCCTCAACAAAGCAATAACTTAAATTGATCACACAGTTTAGGCGCAATTGAGTGAGGTAAATTATTTACGAGTGCACATATATGACGTTAAAGAAGCGGGCTTCACCCCACCACACCCTATCCACTATTCAGCAACATGTACCTAACAATGTATGTTACATGTGGCCGTATGACGCTATTGACTACTTTGCAGCGAGAGCATAAGTGTGGCAAACATATAAATAGTTTGTGCTATGTTTAATCCAAATGCTGTTCAATTGTTGCCATTAACAAGGAGGTAAAAGAATCCAGATGTCTGTCTGTTCTCCTGACATCTCCTATAAATTTAGGTGCAGGGAAACATCTTTTATGTATTGAGTGGATAAAGATTAAACGGTGTCCAAATCACAAAAGCATTGTGATTTGTGCTGCTTTAAGTTAGAGCGTGCCTCGCGTTTGTTACGGACTTGGAAATTTGTAATTTTCCCATGACACTCTAGCAGTTGTAGTTGCCCATATATTGGCTTGTTTTATATCTTATAACTAATTAAACTTTATTATTACAAAATTTGCCAAAAATTGGAAGCCGCATGACAAATTCATATTCAGTTCCCGCCCGCATATGAACATCGTGGGAAATACCTTTGTTATTGCAATTACTACATGCCAAGTAATCGGCGATGGATTTAATACCAATAAACTAGAAAGTTAAATTAAATCGTTAAAAATGAAATATTCTTGTGTTTAATTAAAAACCCTCGAATGTATGTTAAATTAATAATTAATTGATATATGTGAAAGGTATTCGATGCACAACAAAGAATATATTAACAATGCAGTTCCTATACGCACAATGTGAGCCACTTAATTGTTATACCCGCAGCATCGAAGCTGAACACCGTGGTCCCATCGTCACATACGTGTCATCATCATAAAGAAATGGAAGCAATCGGCAGACACAGTATGCCTTCTGCTGGTGGTAAATTTACACGCTCATTGCGCTGCGACGTAAGTATGTTAACATATACCTCAGCTCG
The DNA here is from genome assembly GCA_026546915.1 of Sylvicola fuscatus. Taxonomy (NCBI): domain Eukaryota; kingdom Metazoa; phylum Arthropoda; class Insecta; order Diptera; family Anisopodidae; genus Sylvicola; species Sylvicola fuscatus. The sequence goes on along the minus strand of JANSTS010006084.1, from coordinate 11,672 downwards.
CATTTGCCCCATCTTTCGCTCGCCACCACCATTCTGGCAGTGTCTCAATTGATTTTAATTGGATTCGATTAACTCAAATTATACCTTTATGTGTTTTGTGTCTGTTGTTCCATGTGGTGTGCCCGTTTATATTCGCTTTTGATTGAAATACAGCAGCCACTATATGTCTTCACAATGGTCTCAATTTAAAATTTACCATGAACAGACTAACATGGCTATTTTGTTGTTGAGACTTTTGAATTGTTTTTATTGCAGGCATTCCAATCAATAACTTAAATCCCTTGTAAATGATAGAATTTTCAAAACAAAAATTCATTTGTATTTATAGCACGAAATCTTCACGTTTAACCAGATGTCAACAGAAACTGCATATAGTGACATTTGACCGCAGATGTGTTATTTCCGCAATTCACACAAATATCTTGACTTGCTGCTTAATTAAAAATCTCAATGCCAGCATGAAGGTACAGCACTCCCCTGCAGTCTGCATACCATCTGAATACCGGTCGGAGGATTGACGTCACTTTAACACAAATATAGAGGGTGACACAGAATGCATATATGGTATACGCAATAGCCGGCAAATGTGCACATACGAGTCCATACGGTCGATCACTCACGCAGATATAGGGGTACCGCGTTTCTATTTTGAATATCGCACCCTTAGTCGACTTATACGTGTTTCGCTACATTCAGCAAGAGTCCATGTCATCCGTAAACGCATAAAGGGTGAGTTTATGCGTGCATAAGTCGGCCGAAGTCACACGGTTAAAGGATTTACTTTAGTTATAGGTGTCGCAACATAGTTATTTATGGTGTGAATCGGCTGGGAGTAATTTTTACCACGCGCGTGCAACGTGCACCCCCCAGTGACAAAAAGTGCATTGGATTAATGTCGATTCGAAACCAAACTATTCTTATTTGTGGTCAACAATTGTTGGCTTTTCATTTTCTGGAAACTCCTCGGGATTTATCAAAGCTCTAGCTTTACCATGCAGTTACCAAAACCTCAAAATGCATACAGAAATTCAATTTTCAACAAAGAGTGCACCGAGTACATCGCAACGTGTAATCAAAGATGATTTTTGTATGTTCGTGCTCTTGTAGATGCAATCATAAAAGAATGGTGAAAGCTGCAAACCATATCAAAAGAGTGGAAAACTTTTCATATTAAGGTTGCCACATGCGCATATATCTTTGTACATGCAGCATGTATGGTAGATGCACCCTTACCACATACTGCATGCCCGCCCAACCGACGCCTTTCTCTCCTAGAAAGCAAGCAGTCACTTTTTTTGTACTTCATTGTGAGGTATTGAAACTCTTTGGTCCAGTATGTGTGCACAGTCGAGGTTGAGTGGGAGACCCGCACCATCAACATTCTTTACCCATTCTTCATTTTTCCGAGAGTTTAATATGCACATATTCATATTTTCATATATTCATCAGATACTTGCATTTACTTCTGTTTGATGGCTTTCTAGCGGTTCGTGATATTAAAACCATATTTGATGAAACTACACTGAAGAGAATTTGCCATAAAATCATAATAATTGCATACGCTACCCTTTTCAGTTGCTTCAGACATTTCAATTTAATGAAAATAAAACAAATATTTTGGATTCATCGAAATGGCCACATCAGTCTTTTGGCAAAGAAAGAAAGTCTTGTTTTTGCAACAAATTCCTCTGCCATTGGCATTATCAGTTTTGGCTTTTGGATACATCCCCACTGTCGTTTCATCGAAATAAGTAGAGGACTTACTAACCGGTTAGGGGGACACAACACGTGCATAACAATACCGCTCAGAAACTATAAAAAATCCATCGTCCTAAGGGGTCATCACCTTCCACTTCATCCCCACCACACACACACACGCACACATATCATTTTGGGTGGAAAGAACGACAAGAGATCTCCTGGGCCCAATTCATGGTGCCACTAAATCACCATTAAGGTCCTTTGCTCCTCACTTCATCAACGCATTTTCGGTATGTCCCTATTTCTTATTCCTTTGTCGTCCTTTTTATATTATTCGTTTATTTGCTGAATGCCTTTTTTATCCATCTACCAATTTCTATTCTCATCTTTTCAAATTTATTTTATTCGTACGCATTACTCTGTTTGTCTTACACGCTTTTGTGAGTGTGTGTGTGTGTGTGTGTGAGGCGAAGTGGGTGGCACTTTTACGCATTTAACCTGTCTTTGAACAAAAATAAATTACCACATAATCTCATCAGCAGACGACCTTGGCCAATGCGTTTTATTATTATTATTAATATCATACAGTGTTTTTCTCGGCTGTCATATATTAATCAATTAAATGCTAACATACATAAGATGATTTCCCAATCTCAATTTGTTATACAAATAGTTTAAAAAGCTTCGGCAGAGGAATCTTGTGTGGCTGTAAAGGCTTTCATTATTTTTTTTTGTGTGTTCCTGTGATGCTTGACGACACAGATTTCCTAAGAATTCGTTTCTCTGTATGTGTGTGTGGGTTTGAAATGCTGAACGAAGATATACCTCGAGACTAATCGTGACCGACAGATGAAATGTGGCGGAAAATTGTCAAATTTGAAAAAGAGACAAGAAAAATCGAAGGAAAAAAGTCTTTAACGGTCGTTTCCACTTACTTTCAACTCAACCACTTCTCCCACTACCTTGACAAACAATAATTCGTATATGAGAAGAAAAAAAAAACAGCACCGCCAGGGGGATGAAACAAAGTCCAGCCATTTCTTTTCTGTCCAAATATTTTGTATTTCTGTTGTACGAACTGTAGCGAAATGAAGACGAAGTGAAGAAAAGGCGCGCATGTGGAAAAGAAAACACACGAAATTGAACAAGAACAACCTTCCACTTATAAAGTTGACAATTTTCTAGTTCTTTTTCTCTAAACGAATCGTGAGGTGAATTTATTTAACTCCCACCACCCCAGCGTTTGTATTGTTGCCGTTATTATGCTGAATAAACCGACTGCAGTTTGTGGCTGGGCGAGTGTGTGGGGGGCGACCGAAGCTTACACACGTATGGACGTACAGTGAAGGGGTTTTCATATACATATGTGCGAGCGCGTTTCTAGAAGAATGTGGCGGTGATTGTCCTTCGCAGCACACAAAGCACAATCGTGATGTCAATGTGCGAAAGGGGAGCTGGCCAGAACAATGTGAAGAGATGTAGAGATGACAGGGGGGTGTATGGGATATCAAGAAATTTGTTTTTTTTTTCACCATGCTGTGTGGGTTAATGGGTGGTGTGGGCGGCTGAAAGACAAGAGACAGAGACATAATAGAATTGACGTGAGTCTTCCGGTTGTAAATAACATAAATGAATCAGAATTTGTCAAAATGTCATGTCGCAGTTTGCCGAAGGATTTTTCTGCTCGGTTTGCTTCTGTGCCGTCACACAAAGATGATGGAAAGTTTATTTCACATTGGATATTCCATGTGCCCTGATGAAATAATTAATTAGAGGACTTTATTGAACGTTGATAGATGCTGCTTTGGCCTGGTGGGATAAAGTTTGTGCGGTTTTCAATATTAGTATAGAAACCAGTGATTCAGTGCACAAGGAGTTGCCAGCTCACCTCTTAGCTCCATTTGAATTCTTCTCAATAGCATTATGTGAAATATTATATTCAACTATTATGATGCCATATCAGAATAAATACACGAGTCTCTTCAAATCATGAACAGGATATAACTTTGACGACAAACCCCCCCCCCCTCCCCCTCCCTCTCCAGCAGTGTGCAATTTATTTATTTTTTATTCATTTCATACATGAGATGATGAAAACATTTCGCAAAAGGTATGACGCTATATTATGACGACGCCGTTTATTTGCCTTCATATTCCTCGTATTCTGGCACATGTGAAGCTGCTGATGGTGGGGTGGTGTGTTTGTGATAATATTCAAATTTTTGAATTCCAGACTTTATGAGATTTTTGCTGGTTCATATCCCTTCTATTCGCTCGTATTTATATGACATTTATGCAACCGCGTTGTGTGTAGACTCTAAACTACCCTTCTATATTATAAAGCTCTCTCCATATCTACTTAAATATTTGCAACCGTTTTCTTGTCAGTAATTTCACTGTTTGAATGCTTTTACAATTTTTTTGTTTTTTTTTGGAATATAAAAAATAAGATAGAGACATTTATGCTGCAAACTAAAAATGGATTATAAGAATGCGTTTTTCTAGAGTGGCTTAGTTTTATTTAGTGGGGGTGGTCTGTGAAATCATTTAGCTGCTGTCCATTCATCATTCCAAAATACACGCCTTTCTTGTTTCAATTATACAAGCTGTATATTTGCCAAAGAAACCTATACAAGAGTCAATACTCGAGACCTAGCAGGCGACAGTGTTCAAACACAATTCCTGGCATGGAAGCCATGGAAAAAGTAAATGTCAAAAAAGTCATTTTTAAGCTGAATTCAAATTAATATTGTTTAACCAATTGGATCATTAATCACTTGGTATGAAGTATCGTCGGCAAATCTATCAATAGTTTAAGAGAAAACGTCCGTTTCGCTTATGATTTCGTGTTGCCTTTCGTCCCGCTGAGCGCCAAGGAGTTTGGTATGGCGTTGTTTCTTGCCTTTATCATGGTTTAACAACTTCAGACTGTAATGTGTACATAGATACTAATGGATCAGACGCCAAGCGTTTTCGTCCCATCCCGTTGGATGTTTTAAGTTTGAGCATTGATTTTTATTTGTACAATAATACGCATTCTTTAAATTGAAGCAGCCTTGTCCATCAGCATCCACTTTGCAACTCATTTGATTATCTAATTATAGTGGTTTTTTAAAGGATTTTATGTTTACACCAGATTGTGGTTGTTTACGACTTTCTTGTTTTCTGATAGTAACTGTCGCTCAACACTTAAGTACAGAAACTGAAACAAATTATCTTTTCGAGGAAAAGATCTTTTCAATCATT
>JANSTS010006083.1:10228-24409 GCA_026546915.1 Sylvicola fuscatus | reverse complement strand
ACTTAAACGATATATGTATTGTTCGATTTAATTTTTTTTAGTAATTTTGAGTAAACAACAAAGATTCGGTATCAGACAAAGAGATCAATGAAACCACAAACAGGTTGTTCAATACGCTTCCAAATGAACTGGATGCGAATATTGAAACTTAATCAGTCAGCTCTTAAAAAACATAAACAAAGTGTTGTGTCGGCTGGAGGAGCCCATAAAAAATGGTTTGCTTATTTATGGCTATGGGCCGTATAAGATTGCTACCTCTTAAACAAAAAGGCATTATATTTGCTATACACAAAGTAACGGAAGAAGAACAATGGATATGTCGGTGTGGTGTTGTTCTTATGCGAGACGAAAATAATTGTCGCAATTATGCGAACAGGATATTGCCCTTATGAAAGCGGTCTGAGAGTAATCTGTACCACCAAAGAAGCTCGTGATAATTACTAATTTCTAACATAAATGCCGAAATTTGAATTGTTTTTTGTTACAAAATTGCAGAGCCCAATCAAATGAACGTCAGTTTCTGAAGGATTTTGTTACTGGTGCCCCAGGATCGTCAGGTGCTCGATTGGCGGCATGGCTACAACCCGAACCTCGCTTAGATACTAATAAATGCGAATTGAAGCCAATTCAGGAGCCAATTCGGTATGGATGGCCTACGCAGTTGATAGTTTTGACGCGTGATCAATATGGTGATAATGTATTTGTTCCAGACCTTAAGGTTTGTTATTTCTACATATCAATGTTTTGTTAAATACTTGATAAATATTTAATTTTCATCGTCTACAGATTGAAATTCGTGCCTCACCCGCCGGCATTGTATCACATGGCAACAAGCGCAATTCCAAAATGGACAGTGGCATTCCAGCATGTGGCGGACCAACTACAAACAACGGTGGTGGTAACATTAATTTCCCGCCACCACCAAACGTATGTTATGAGGCGACCTTTAAAGATAAAATCTGCTTAAAGGCAATCACTTGCATGAAAGTAATCGCATTTTTTAAATATTAATTGCTTTTCTAATTTTAGTATAATTCTATTGCGACATTTTCTAATTATTTGGTAAACATTTTAATTGTTTCTAAAGGCATTTGAACGATATTCTTTCGAGGAGTTACGCTACTCCAATGCGACACAAACACGCATTTCTGAAGTATTGACAGCAACCGATTTAGGAGATGGTACATTTGGTGTACTGTGGACGCCAAATACCGTCGGTGGATTCTGTTTAACTGTGTCAATAGATGGCATAACATTGGAAGAGATTTATCGAGTAGAGGTCAAAGAGGCTGGGATTCCACCTCCTCCCCAGAAGTCGTCTATCAAAAAATCACAGCCGCCAAATAAGTTACGAAAGTTTATGGCAAAATATTCGGCTGGTTTAAGAATTCGGTCACATCCCACTTTGCAGTCGGAACAAGTGGGAGTCGTTAAGATGAATGGGGTTATTTCATTCATTGACGAGATTGAAAATGATGATGGTGTTTGGGTTCGTTTGTCAACTGAATCAATAAGACAGCATTGCACAGCAGGATGGTATCCTACCGAAGCCTGGTGTCTTCAATATAATCAACACTTGGGAAAGACATTGCTGCATCCGGTAGTCGAATCACATGCATCAAAAGCGGTTATTAATCGCGCACAGAATAACAGCAATAGCAATAGCAACAACAGGTGAGATATTCTTTCAAAATTAAATACAAAGTAAATAATAAATATTTAATTTAATACTTAGCACTCCTGATAATAATGAACCGATAGAACATCCGGAAGTGCTTCCCAAGCACGGATCTCCTAAGAAAGGATTTGATTTTACATCAGCAAAAGTAAGACGTTTTTTATTCTCTTTTTGAATTTGATTTTAATATAATAATTTTTTATAGAATACTCCCCCACTAAGTGGAGAAAGTGGAGCTTCCATAAGTTCCCTAATGAGTAATCCATTTGTTTTTGCAACGAGCAAGCAACGTGTCGATGACATTGACTCGCCAGCTATTGTCAGTTCCTTGGACTCGAAAAACTTTGACACTTCAAATTCTCCAGATGTTATTTCGAAAAAGCAACTCGATGATGATCACTCACAAATAGGTTCGGTTAAGGACGAGCTTAGTCGCCGGAGTAATTATCCCACGAGTAGCCAAGCAAGTTCAAACCAAGCAAATATTGGTTCGGCATTGGCCGGCGTAGTTGGCGGTGGCGCAAGTAAGTTACACGCCCTTCATAAGTGGTTTAAAGGTGACAGCATTGAGCCGAGCGATCCCTCCTCAACGCAACCTCAGCCATCTCCTAAAAAGAAAAGCGATTTCACCGAATTCGCATCCGTATCCGTTAAAGATTTAGTGAAAGCCATTGGCGGTGCGCCAGATGCAAAGAGCAATGGCAATGGTGGAACCCCAATGAGTAGAAGCTCGAGTCCAGTTGCAATTCCAGCCAGTAAATTTTAATTTTGTATACATTGAGAATTAATGAGACAATTTTGGAATTGTTTTTTTAATTTATTTTACAGTTAAACACGATGTCCATTCAACAATGAGTAGCAGTAGTCGATCTGTGGAAATATCTGATACATCAGCATTTGTCAGTTCGTTGACACGAGATATTAGCCAGTCCCCGAGTCAGGGCAGCATTAAAGAGGTCCGTTAAACACGTGTACATTTGTTCTATATATTCTACTTTGCTACTTGCTATTTCTAGGATCCATCAAATGAAATGAAGCCATTACTTCTATCGGATACTCATACATCAATGACTGAAAAAAATCCAACAGCAATCAGGACCAGTAACTTTTCACTGGGCACAGTTTTAAGTTCATCCAGTTTAAGTTCACCAAAACAGAGCCCAAGGAAAATGAGGACGAAACGAGCAATTTCTCCTGGACTTTGTTAGTTTTCCTAGTCCATTTTCCTAGTAAATTCTTATTGTTGATTTTTTTTTCAAATTTCAGCTCATTTTGGTCATCCCAAAGAAAAGGAAAAGCAAGAACACGCAGTTCCTTCATTTGATTTTAGTTCACTGAATATGCAGCAGGATGGAAAGAGTTCATCCAGCGGGAGTGCTGACAAAACGGGGCCACCAGTATGGCCGCAACAGGTTTATGCACCTGATGTAAAAACTGGACCACCGAAAAGGGCACTGCCACCCTCATTAGCTGAGAGTTTGCGAGCAGTATTTGCAGCATTTTTGTGGCATGAAGGTAATGATCAATAATTGGTTTGTTTTTACAATTTTTAATAATTTTTGTTTCTGTTTCAGGGCTTGTTCATGACGCTATGGCATGCGCCTCATTCTTGAAATTTCATCCATCTTTACCGAAACAGGGTGCGTTAGTTGTGACTCGTGGCGACATTGGAGAGCCAAAAATGTCCATGTCTAAAGAACAGAAAGCACAACAACGTCATTCAGTGGAAGTGGCTAACTCCGGAAGCGATTTGAACATTCGTCCATCCACATTAGAAACTCTAACAAAGTCAGGAAATTCTAGTCTGCATCGAAGATATCGTAAAATCAATGCAGACGGTACTGGCAGCTCAAAACTCCAATCACTTCCAGAAGTGGTGACTGTTTTGCCTCCCGCATTGAGATGTCTAGTATTCTTGTGGGAACAATTATGTAGCAATTGTGTTCAGTTTGTGCAGACAAGCACTGTAGAGGCGCCCAAAGAAAGTCCCACACAACAAGGAAAAGAAAATGCTAAGGAAAAATGTCCAAATCCGGAAAATTCTGAAAAAGATGTCAGGAAAGGTCGTAAAAAGAAAAAAGACGATGGTTCATGGTGTGAGTTATGTGAGATCTATTTGCCTATTCCCGTTACCTATCACATGCGAATTATTCATCCTGGATGTGGCAAGCCCGCTAAAGGAAAAGGCTATAACTCTGTGGGAACTTTCTGTGAAGGTTGGGCTGGCAATTGTGGCGAAGGAGGAAAAGGAGCGTCAAGTTGGTACCTTATGTGTGATTCGTGCAGAGACAAGTAAGTATTCGTTTGTAAAGTTCTTAGAGAAAAAAATAAGAAAATATTCTTTTGCTTCAGATTTCGCGCTGGTACAAAAAATATTAATGAAACAGATAACTCTGAATACCAACAATGTATCCCGAATGTAAAGTTTGAAAGTTTCTTTGGATTAAAATCGAGCATGGTTATAAATTCAGAAGTATACGCCATGATGAAAGAAAACGCAATGTTTTTACTGGAATTGGCTCCTACAGGATCGGGTAGCGTGAATACTAATCAAAAAAAGTCACCTCAACAATTGCCATTACTTGTAGAGAATCAAGTGAACCAACCAGATTTCAATCGTCCTGGAACTAGTCGTGGTATTGACCCAAATGCTGGAGGTTCAAACCGTAACAGCCGCATCAGTCTGAAAAGCTACAGCGGCATTCCGACTACTAGTCAATATCGAAAGAGCTCAGTATTACCACTCTGTATTTCGCCAGAACTGATTTGGCAGGCACCTGAAATGTTTTCATGCTTGGAATCACTTGGTGCTACTATGGCAAATGAGCTTCCATACGAGATATTTGGGCTGAACTCGGTGGACAACGGTTTTGATCGTCCATTGTCCGAAATATCATTTGAGTCAGTCGATCCAGAACGTCATTTCACAACTTCAATGACACAGTCTACTGGCACAACAACGCGATTTCCTCGAAGCTACTCAATGGGGCAAGGATGGAATGCTAATTACGATGGTTACAGCAGGTTCAACATACCAAAAGTCGATGACCAATCGACAAAAGTGGTTTTGCGTAGACGTAATAACTCACCATGTGATGGTGATGCAGGATCTTTATTGTTGTGTTATCCATCAGAACATTTGCGTAAACTTGTGCCGGATTCGGTATTTAATTCTTCGTGCATGCAACCACAAGCGCACCCAGGAGAATATCAAATAAAGCAACAAAAAACTGATTTTAAATTAAACGAACGTAACGATTTCAAGTCAACATTCACTGCTCCTATTGATCCTTCGAAAGTAGACGAATTTCAATTTGGTGATCTGTCATTTGGTGTCCCAAAAGAACCCAATGAAAATCCACCACAAAATCTAAACAGCCAAGATGCCAAGGAGGATAAAAGATTTGATTTGGACGAAAATACAGTTTCATTTTTAATGCGACCCGTAATGTCCTTTATTCTGCAGCGTCACAATTTGGATAAGCTGAAACATTATATGAAACGTAATCTACGTGTGGCAATTTGCCGAATTTACTCTCTTCAAGCTCTGAACTGGCTAACAAGATCGGTTACGCAGCCAGTTTGTTTGCATGATTTGATGTGGTGGTTTGTAACTTCGCTAACGATATCAAATACTGAAGGGAACGAGGATGGCGTGAGTATTTTTGTAAATTTCAAAATGATTTAGTTTATCATTAACAAACATTTTTATTAGGAAACCGCTCTGGAACATCCTGTTGCATCTACTCAAATGAGTGGCAAAATTTCGATGGTGCTCTCTCAGAGTTTACACACATTCCTTCAAACGGTGGCTGATGTGACTCTTCTACTGCCAGCCGGATCAGCTTTGCAGCAGATTGCAATCCAATGTTTCGGAATTCGATTCAAGCAAGCAGACCACCAATTTCTACACCGATCTCATGTTTTTGGAAATATCTCCAAAATATTGTCAAAATCAGACGAACAGAATGAAGATTTGCTGATGTCGTCAGCGGCTGCAGGACAAATGCAGGAATCAAATGTTAATTTTAGCTTCTACCACTGTGGTCAAGCGTACAACAGTAATGGCGCAACTATAGAGAACTTAGTTGATTTGGGTGGAATGTTCGAGTTAACAGTATCATCGCGACAGGCCATGGCTGGCTCTTTAACTGACAATTCTACCGAGACTTTTTGGGAGAGTGACGAAGAAGATCGCAATAAATCAAAGATCATTGAAATTTCCATGACAAAACCAAATCACACCTGTAAAATATTATTTGTCCACATCGACAATACCCGTGACATACAAAACAAAGTGTCCAACTTAATGTTTTATGCTGGACAATCACTGGGCGATACAACTCTTATAAAATCGATGGATATTGATGCCAAGACCGGTAGTTGGTTTTCTGCATACGTCCCAGACGAGACATGCACCCACTTTCGGCTTGAGATGCGTGGTCCTGAAAACTCGTTGCGTGTCCGCCAAGTTAAGGTGCTTGGAATATCATCCGGTCCTGATAATTTCCCAGCTGCCAATAAACTGAATATGAAATCTACGAATTCTCTTCAAATTCAACAGCGTAATTGTGAGACTGAGACACTTCGCGTCTTCAGATTAATAACTGCCCAAGTTTTTGGTAAACTTATACTTGGTCCATCCAATGTTGACAACATTCAAATGTCATATCACTCAACTGGAATGATGGAGTCGAGTACTACGTCGCTATTGGCGGACTCCTTGGATCTTCGCGAGCATATGGTTGGAATTCTGTTTAGTCGCAGCAAATTGAGTCATCTGCAGAAGCAAGTAATTGTCCATATTGTGCAAGCAATCCGGAAAGAAGCGCAACGGGCTAAGGAAGAGTGGGAAATTCAAAACAATGGAAAGCATTTTACGCAAGACCAACGAAGTGATTCCAGCAGTGAACAGTCACGTTCTCCAGATACGTATTGCTTTGAAATGTTAAGCATGGTATTAGCGTTGTCAGGAAGTGCAGTTGGTCGATCTTATCTTTCCCATCAACACGGCTTATTGAAGGATCTGCTCAGTTTACTACATACTGGCAGTGATCGAGTTCAGAGGCAAGTAACAGCGCTTTTAAGACGCATTTTGCCGGAAATTTCACCTGAAAGCTTGGGCGATTTACTTTGCGTTCAGAAAATGCCACCAGAAGATTTTAGTATTGCTCATCAGAGTAATGGCACATTCGATATGTGCATGCTGGGAATAATTGATATTTTCCTGGCTATCATTGCCAAATCTTTACAGTTGCAAGTTAAGGTTAAGACTACTACTGGCCCCACTAAAAATCCGCCAACCCTGAAACTGGCTAATTGTATAGATTTGAATGTTTACAACTTAAAGAAACAATCGTTACATGATAACGATGTGGACCAGTTATTTGACTTCGAATGCAAGAACTTAGACAAGGAGTCGCCGAAGAACTTAAATCAACGCTGGTTCCTGAAAGGCAGTATTTCCAATAAACAAGCTGAAAACATAATTTGTTTAATTCGAGATATGGCCAGTGGCAAATTAAGCGACAAATGGTCTCTAATTACAAAGGCGGCAGTTGCTGAAAGCATTTTAAATTTGACAAGATTAGATGAAATCTTCCGGAATCCTGAAAATTGCATAAAAACTGCAACGTTGTGGCTGGCATTAGCCAGTTTGTGTGTACTGGATAGAGACCATGTTGAAAAGTATATTTTATTTTGTCATTCACATATGTTACGATTAACTAAATATCATTATTTCCAATAGATTATCTTCAGGCCAGTGGTCCAAAACATCGGAGTCTCGGCCACTTTGCACTAACCATGACGATGGCATCACCTCAGCTGTAATCCAGTGTAACGCGTGTGGTTCATTGTGTGGAGATTGTGATCGGTTCCTGCATTTAAATCGTAAGACACGGAATCATCATCGCACTGTGTGCAAAGAGGAAGAGGAAGCTATTCGTGTGGAGCTCCACGAAAGTTGTGGTCGTACCAAATTATTCTGGTTGCTAGCATTGGCCGATTCTAAGACGCTCAAGGGTATTGTTGAATTTCGTGATGGCAACAGTGCGATTGTGTCAGTGCCGGCCAATTCGGTGGGACGTTGTCGCTTCTGTGGCGTTACCGGTAACTCTGGACTACTGGCAATTGGCAATGTATGCGCTGATGCTCAGTGTCAAGAACACGCGGCCAACACATGCGCCAAGATCAAACAATGTGGGCATGCATGTGGCGGTGTAGCGAATGAACAGAAGTGCTTGCCATGTCTACAGAATGTGTGTCATGATCGTGAAAATCAAAGCGCTGAAACATATTCAGAGCCGAAATTGACTCAAGATGCCGATGACATGTGCATGATCTGCTTTGTGGAGGCTGTCTCTTGTGCGCCATCCATTCAATTAGATTGTGGACACGTCTTTCACTTCCACTGCTGCAAGACAGTACTGCAGAAACGATGGACGGGCCCTCGCATCTCCTTTGGCTTCTCACAGTGTCCCATATGTAAGGTGGACATAAATCACCCTCTCTTGTCTGAAATTCTGGAGCCAATAATTACACTGAAGACGGATGTTAAACGTAAGGCAATGATGCGATTAGAGTACGAAGGTGTGATCAAGACGATTGACCACAAGGATTTGGCGTCATATGCTATGGATCGGTATGCTTATTATGTGTGCTTCAAATGTCAGAAAGCGTATTACGGAGGAGAGGCACGGTGTGACGCCGAAATTGGCGATAGTTACGATCCAGAGGAGTTAGTTTGTGGCGGATGTAGTGATGTAGCACGTGCACAAATGTGTCCTAAACATGGAACTGACTTCTTGGAATATAAATGTCGCTACTGTTGCTCGGTGGCTGTCTTCTTCTGCTTTGGGACGACACACTTTTGTGACACCTGCCACGACGATTTTCAGCGACTGACGAATATACCAAAGAATAAACTACCACGTTGTCCAGCTGGACCTAAAGCAAAGCAATTGCTTAGTGAGGATTGTCCTCTGCATATTGTACATCCTCAAACAGGCGAGGAATTCGCATTAGGTTGTGGCATCTGTCGCAACGCTCAAACTTTTTAAATAATCTTCTAAAAATAATGCATTTTACTCATTTTGACTCTTTTAAGTATTTTATCTGAATTCTTATGTATTTATTAAATAAAAATATTTATAACTTGACAGTCCAATAAAAAGGCAATATCCATAACTAAATAACAAATTTGTTTACCATTTAATAATAGAATTTTCTAACTTCTCTTTGAAATCTTCTAAGCTATCAAACACATGATTCATGTTTATTTTTTTACTTTGTATCGCATTCGGATCGTCATTAATGAGCACGCTGGACCAACCAGCATCCACAGCGCCAATATAGTCCAAATTCGGTGTATTTCCAATATGAAGTGCCTCGTTCGGCTTAACCATTTTCTTGTTGCTGCACAATTGAAGTGCCTTTTCAAAAATCTTTGGGTCAGGCTTGACGACTCCTGCTTCATACGAGGTCAGTACAAAATCAAAACGCGGCAACTGCATCCTTTCTATGACGGTCTTCAATCGAGGATCAAAATTCGAAATGATACCAACGCTTTTGTTAGCATTACGAACGGTTTCAACAAGTTGGTCAGCCTGCTTCAGTTTAGTCCAGCAGTCTGCAGTGGCATACTGATCAATCAGAGTATCAGCGATTTTCAACATGTCGCTTCGTTTCATTCCTGGCTCGGCCGTCTCAAAGATCTTTACTACTAAATTTTGCCACCAGTCGCGCCAATCCAGCTGACTCCCACGTCCAAAGTTCGGATAGTCATTTAGCATAGAGCGAAATGTTATCTTGAAGGCATCATTAATACGGTCCTTATTTACGTGTGGATAGCCCAGTTCAGCTGCCGTCTTTGTGTATTGGGACGCAGGCGGTCTAGCGAACTTCAAAAGGGTGTCTGTTACATCGAACGTTACCACTCGAAAGCGTTCCAAATTTTTTGCAACTAAAGAACTCATCCCGAAGCAAGAAGTTTGTTGAGAGACGATTATAAGGAAATTACATAATGGTGAATACCGATCTTAGACGTCTTGGCAGGAAACAAGTAAGGCTGACGTGCTAGATGAAGTACCTTCATTTTTAAACAGTCGCCACAAAGAATTTTTTATTTAAAAAACTAATTACCTTCTTACAGAATTTAAACAAAACAGATTTTAATTGAAGATAAACGGCCAACTCATTTAAGAGCTTTCTAACAAAACCAAGTATTTATGATGCGATGCGATGATATTATAAACAACTACGTTCTCCTGCAAATGCAAAAAGAATTTCACAATGACAGTTCAATGGATACATAAACAAAAAATGCGCATGCGCATTGGGACTAATTAGTATTTGCGCCTGTATATTATACTATCAGTGAGTGCATTTCTCAAGTGTGAATAAAACAGTTTATATATTTTCTCATGACCTAGACTGTTGTTGTTTTTTTTTTTAATAAATACAGTCTCAATATTTTTAAGAACTTAAATTAAAATCAATCATTCATTCAAGTCAAATTTCATAAAAATATATTTTAGGGCTCTACCCAATTCGATTCGATATTATTGAATTAATGAAAACAAGGAAAATATTGTTATTAAAATAATTTATATGAAATTTTTTTTAATGTTCATTAAATACAAATATAGTATATTTTAGTACATGGTAATATTGTTTAAAAATTATGAAATAGGCAATTGTACGTCTTGTAATATATACAAAGGAAAAATGTTAAAGCTTAGCAGAAAAATCATAGAAAATATTCAATCTCATTTTATTTGAAGACTGCGCGTTTGTTAACTACTGCTTTCTTCGCTGAATCACTGGCCACTGAGGCACTTTTAGTTCGCTGTCGTGCTGCCAAAATCGAAGC
Organism: Sylvicola fuscatus; assembly: GCA_026546915.1. Classification (NCBI taxonomy): domain Eukaryota; kingdom Metazoa; phylum Arthropoda; class Insecta; order Diptera; family Anisopodidae; genus Sylvicola; species Sylvicola fuscatus. The sequence goes on along the minus strand of JANSTS010006083.1, from coordinate 13,859 downwards.
CGCTGCAGCACTCATCTTAACACTGCCGGATCGCATCAGTCCCGGTTTAACCTTTTGCACGCGATTCGGACTGAATTGCTTCTTATTCTCCTTGTTACCGGCGAGCGTCGTCACTCTGCTAAGGATGTTTGTTTTGACGTTATTTTTATTGAGAACTCGCTCCAAAGTGCGACCAGTAGACTGTGAAACTTTGGCGTCGGCTAAAAGATTTTGCACAATAATAGTCGACTTCTTGGCACTGGACAGCTTGAATGTCAAGTCTGCGAGGGAACCAGCATTGTTATCATCGTTGCATTTAACTACCGGTGTATCGCTGCAACTTTGGATGGGATTCACTTTGGCCGTAGGTGCGATACATGCTCGTTTGACGGCTGCGTGCGGTTCCACCCAATTGATGTCTGTGTCGTCTTGCGTACGTTTAAGAGTGTTTGATTTGTCACTGATTACGGTAGTCACATTGGTTGGAGCCTCTTCCTCGCCACAGCTCAAGTTTGCAAAGTCGTTGTCATTTTCTGAGGCTGTCTTGTTGTCTTCATCAGTGCGGAACCGAATAGTTTTCGCTCCATGTGCGATTTTCGCCAACTTCTCAAATTTAGCCTTAAGTCCGGAATCCAGTAGACTATTTGCTCGCAACAATAAAAAGCTTTCGTTGTTTATATCGTAGCTGTATTTAATTGCACGACGCAACTTCTCTCCTTGCAGATGATCAATTTCGTTAATCTTCAAAACGTGATTGTATTTGATAAGGTTTAGCTGTTCCTTAACCTCCTGATCATTAGCCTTTAGGTATGCTGCCAAATGTGATTCAAGCCCTTCTTCTGACTTAATCTCATCTTTGAGTTGATCCAAATCTTTTTTTACTTTCTGGAAACGTTTTTTCCATAATTGGATGTCTTCTTTGTATTTTTCAAGACTCGAATTTGCTTCCTTTGTTGAAAAGTCCTGAGAATTATTTTTATTTAAATATTTATTTAATGACGTGAAGACTATTTTCAATCAAAATTACAACTAATGACAAATATTAAAAATGATTACATATTTCAAAAAATAAGAATTAATTAAAGGAAAGATATTGCACAGTTTTAACCGCCAAATTTCAAGTTGTAGGTTATTAAAAATAATAAAAAGTAAGGTTAGATTGAGAATCGTCTGTCAAAAATAAACTTATTGGCGATTATCAAACAAAGATTTTGCATTTAAATAAATTAAAGTGGAAAAATATAGATCGAAATGCAGGCGACAAGACTTCTTACTCGTTTGACTCCTCAAATATTGAAAATTTCCACGCCACCATCCTCCTTAAAAGTTAACAATTATTTGAACACAATTTTCACGCAACACTACCAGTTTCAAGTGACCCGGTCGTATGCCAAAAGTAAAGACCGCAAAAAGGAATCGAAAGGGAAAAAGCCGGCAAAAGTTGAGATCAATGAGGAGCAAATGCGGGCACTCGTCAATGTGGATACCATCAATACACAAATGCAAAAGGCGGTAGATACTATGCGTGATGAATTCGTGAAAAATCTATCGCTTAGATCAACAACTGGATCAATTGAAACACTCAAAATAGCAGTAGATGGAAGTGAGCACGAGCTTCAGGAGCTGGGACAAATTGTCAGGAAGAACCCGAAAACAATTGTTATTAATCTGGTGGCATTTCCACAGACTATTCCAGCGGTGCTGGCGGCTATTCAAAAGAGTGGCATGAATTTGAATCCCCAGCAAGACGGGACTACACTTTTTATTCCCGTGCCCAAAGTGACAAAGGAACACCGTGATAATTTGGCGAAAAATGCCAAGACATTATTTGTTAAATGCAAAGATGCCATTCGGGATGTTCAGATGCAGCACATTAAAAAGCTGAAACGTCAAGGCGATAGTATTGGACAGGATGAAAGCCACAGTGTTCAAAATCAAATAGCAGCAATTGGAGATAAATTTATCAAGAATGCAGAGAATTTATTAGAGACAAAGCAGAAAGAGTTAAGTGGTGGCGCTTAAATATTATAAAGTATTGTTTGGTATGGAAGACTAGAGATGTTTTGAAAATAAAAGTTTAACATTATTTATCAACTATTTTGAAAATTAAAATATAAGTATCTACCGTCTTGAAATGGGTGCCATCCAAGAAGAGTAGTTTCTTGCTTTCATCGAAATGCTCCTTAATTTTTGCGGAGAACTTGCCGACACGTTGCTTGCTGACCAGCGTGTAGTAGGTTTCTTGCGCCTTTTTAATCGCCAAGTACAGTTCCTCGATCCGTGTCTCCCATCCTTTGAGGCTGGGTGGTGCCGGTTTGGCAGTTGCAGCAGCATTAGTCGTTGCCATTGTCAGTTCGCCACTCTTGTAGGCATTAAGCTCAGCTTGCAGTTTAGCGACCGTTTCCCGAAGTTGTTCGTTTTCGTGCATTTGACTGGACAACTTCTGCACATAATATTCCTTCGGGACGTTTGATTTCAGCATGTTCTGTTTGGCGTTGGTGCGAATCTTCTTGGCCCGACTTGCATACTTTAACGTATTGTAAGTGTCCTCGTAGGTTGCCGACGATGGTGAAACATTAGCTACCATAACTGTGTGGCAGTTGCCGCCCAAGCTGTCTTTGAGGATTCGCGTCAAATTAGAATCACGGTACGGAATATGTTTATGTCCGTCAGCCAACTTGTTGATACAATTTCCAAGTGCCAGCAGAGATTTGTTGATTGAAGCTCCTTCCTTGAATCGTTGGCCCATACATTTGGTGCTGGCTGCTCTTTCACTTCCCGCTAAATCAATCATGCTCAGTTTGACAGTGCGCTTCTGTCCTGTCTTCTTGTCTGCCATACGAATGTGCACTTGGAAAATAGCGTGACTGCGACTGGACTCAGCATTGGCATCTGTCGGGTGTTGCGTGCGGTTACGGTTGCCAAGCGCTAGCAAATCCAGTAAAGCCTCTGCATCGTTTATCGGATGCAATGTCAAGCCGCTTACAACGACGCCGGTAGAGTCTTCACGCAAACGAAGTGGTCCAGATTTGGTCAGCAAATTCATCACTTGCTCGTTGTAAACTTCCAGATATGAAATGCCAATCTCAAATTTTCGGGAGTCACTCAGCAAATCGATTTGATTGAAGAGCTCGCGCATCGTTAAGAATGTAACGCCTGGCGATGAGTCTGATCCAAGCATTGTATGTGTCTTTCCGGCACCGGTGGCTCCATAAACGAACACGGAACAGTTGTAGCCATCCATGACTGACATTACCAACGGCTTCGTACACTGTTCAAACACTTGAACGTTTGTGGTGTCATGATCAAATGTGTGGTCGAAATTCATGCTGAGCTTCTTGTTAACACGCTTCGTGACATCGCGGTGGCCCTGTTTTGTTCCACGGAAGAAAAACTCATCCTCTTCTTCTTCTGGGTCAAAGAGAAGCGTAGATTCGTCAAGTACTTTGATGATTGTTCGATGTGATTGTTCCAGCTCTCGACGGTTGAACGGACGCAGACGCACCACAACCTTCATGTGGCTGGAAGGCTTTGCCCCAGTTCCCATTTCTGCTACCATTGTATTTCAATGTTTTTCCTACATTCGAGAAGAAATGATTATAAAATCAACTTGATAACAAAACACATCTTAATATATAATTTTACAAACTTC